>WNWK01010491.1:0-69901 GCA_009830355.1 Cherax destructor | reverse complement strand
AAGCCCTGCCGATAGCATGTGGAGTTCCCCTAGGTAGTACTATTCTGGGTCCCTTATTATTCCTGTGTTATGTAAATGATATGCCCATCAGTGTCAAGTGCAAACTCCTACTGTATGCGGATGACAGTGCTCTGTTAGTGTCAGGTAAAGACCCACAAGATATAGCTAATGTACTAACACTGGAACTGGAGTTCTGCAGCAAATGGTTAGTAGACAACAAACTATCGTTACATCTCGGGAAAACAGAAGCCATACTCTTTGGCACGAAACAAACTGAGAAGGGCAAATAATTTTAATGTCCGGTTTAATGGGTAACCCATCACTTCAGTTTCTTCAGTAAAATATCTGGGAATCCCCTTTGACCCATGCATGTCAGGAGAATTGATAGGGAATAATTTAGTAAAGAAAGCGAATGCCAGACTGAAGTTCCTCTACAGACAAGCACAGTGTCTACCTACTGAGGCTCACAGGGCCCTATGTCTAGCCCTTATACAATGTCATATTGTCTACGCTTGCTCTTCATGGTACTCTGCCTTGACAAAAAAACTGAAAGATAGACTGCAAATCACCCAGAACAAAATGGTAAGATTCATTCTGGACCTGGGACCAAGAGAACATGTAGGCCAGGATGAATTACAACTGGATATGCTGAATGTTGAAGATAGGGTAAAAGAAGTGAAGTTAAATCAAGTTTATAAAATTGCTCACAAACAGTGTCCAGAATATCTTGCTGCCAATTTTGTCAAGAATTGCAGTCATAGTACTAGGGGAAGAGAGCACAACTTTGTAGTATCCACAGTCAGTGGCCAGGCTTCAAACACCTTTTATTGTACAGCAATAAAGGAATGGAACAGACTGCCTGCACATGAGCCAGTTCAAGAAGAGAGCCAAAAGGTACCTAATGAATGTAGCGACAGAAAGAGAGAAGAATGATTTTTTTATTTTTTTTTAGCTAACACATGTAAATAACTAATTTTACCTTAATCCTAGTAGATCTCCTTTATAGTATAATAATAATAAGATATCTCCTTTATAGTATAATAATAAGATATTAAAAGGACCCCAATGGAAATAAGTCTGACTTTTTTTTAGTTATCCTAGGTTCTCTACACATATGCTGCTGTACTCACCTAATTGTGGTTGCAGGGGTCGAGACTCAGCTCCTGGCCCCGCCTCATCGCTGTCCGCTACTGGGTCTCTGCTCTCCCTGCTCCATGAGCTTTATCATACCTTGTCTTAAAACTATGTATGGTTCCTGCCTCCACTATATCTTTCTCTAGATTATTCCACTTCCTGACTACTCTGTGGCTGAAGAAATACTTCCTAACATCCCTTTGACTCATCTGAGTCTTCAGCTTCCAGTTGTGTCCCCTTGTTTCTGTGTTCCCTCTCTGGAACATCCTGTCACTGTCTACCTTGTCGATTCCCCGCAGTATTTTGTATGTCGTTATCATGTCTCCTCTGACTCTTCTTTCCTCCAGTGTTGTTAGTCCTATTTCCCTCAACCTTTCTTCATAGGACAGACCCCTGAGTTGTGGCACTAACCTTGTCGCAAACCTTTGCACTTTCTCTAGTTTCTTTACGTGCTTGACCAGGTGTGAGTTCCAGACTGGTGCTGCATATTCTAGTATGGGCCTGACGTACACGGTGTACAGTGTCTTGAACGATTCCTTGTTAAGGTAACGGAACGCTAATCTTAGGTTTGCCAGTCGCCCATATGCTGCCGCAGTTATCTGGTTGATGGGTGCCTCCGGAGACGTGCTTGGCGTTATACTCACCCCAAGGTCTTTCTCCTTTGCCGAGGTTTGTAGCCTTTGTCCGCCTATCCTGTACTCTGTCAGCGGTCTTCTTTGCCCTTCTCCGATCTTCATGACTTTGCATTTGGTGGGATTGAATTCGAGAAGCCAGTTGCTAGACCAGATGTCAAGCTTGTCCAGGTCTGTTCGCAGTCCTGCTTGGTCCTCTTCCGATGTGATTCTCCTCATTAATTTCCCATCATCTGCGAACAGAGACATTTCTGAGTCTATCCCGTCCGTCATGTCATTTACATATACCAAGAATAACACTGGTTCTAGGACTGACCCCTGCGGTACACCACTCGTCACAGGCGCCCACTGTGATACCTCATCACGCACCATGACCCGTTGTTGCCTCCCTGTGAGGTATTCCCTGATCCATTCCAGTGCCCTTCCTGTTATACATGCTTGTTCTTCCAACTTCTTTACTAATCTCATGTGAGGAACTGTGTCGAAGGCCTTCCTGCAGTCCAGGAAAATGCAATCAACCCACCCTTCTCTCTCTTGCCTTACCTCTGTTACTTTATCATAGAACTCTAGGAGGTTTGTTACACAGGATTTGCCTTCCAGGAATCCATGCTGTCTTGTGTTTATTATCCTGTTCAGCTCGAGGTGCTCCACCATTCTTTTCCTGATGATTTTCTCCAGGACTTTGCACACTATACACGTAAGTGACACTGGTCTATAGTTTAGTGCCTCTTTTCTGTCTCCTTTTTTAAAGATGGGGACTACGTTGGCCTTCTTCCATACCTCAGGTAGCTGCCCAGTTTCAAGGGATGTGTTGAATATTATGGTAAGTGGCACACTCAGTACCTCAGCTCCTTCCCAAAGAACCCACGGGGAGATATTGTCCAGACCCATCGCCTTTGAGGTATCGAGGTCACTGAGTAACTGCTTCACCTCCTCCTCAGTTGTGTGTATGCCCTCTAGCACATGATACATCCCTTGTTGGTGACGAACCCCGTCCTGTCTACCCAGCTGCCTTCCTTCCTCCACTGTGAATACTTCCTTAAACCTCAAGTTGAGCTCCTCACATACCTCTTGATCGTTACTTGTGAGTTCCCCATCTTCTCTCCTCAGCCTTATCACCTGGTCCTTGACTGTTGTCTTCCTTCTGATGTGACTGTACATCAGTTTCGAGTCGGACTTAACTTTCGATGCTATGTCATTTTCATACTGTTTCTGGGCCTCCCTCCGTACTTGTGCATACTCGTTTCTAGCTCTTCTACTAATCTCTTTGTTTACTTGGGTTCTTTGCCTTCTGTACCTTTTCCATTCTCTGACACTCTGAGTCTTTGCCTCCCTGCACCTTTGGGTAAACCAGGGGCTCTTTCTGGCCTTCCCGTTTAATCTTTTTCCTCTGGGTATAAACTGTTCCTCCACCTCCTTGCACTTTGCCCCTACGTATTCCATCATTTCATTTATTGTCTGTCATTCCATTTCTCTTTCCCACTGAACGTCCTGCAGGAAATTCCTAATGCCCGTGTAGTTTCCTCTTTTAAAGCCTGGTTTGTCTCTATCGGTACCGTTTTCCCTCTTCACCTGTAGCTCTACAATGTACTCAAAGCTCAGCACCATATGGTCACTGGCTCCCAGGGGGCTCTCGTGTGTTATGTCTTTAATATCTGAGCTGTTCAGGGTGAATACAAGGTCCAGTCTTGCTGGTTCATCTTCTCCTCTCACTCTGGTCGTGTCCCTGACATGTTGGTGCATCAGGTTCTCCAGTACCACGTCCATCATCTTGGCTCTCCAAGTTTCTGGACCCCCACGTGGTTCTTGGTTCTCCCAGTTGATCTCCCTGTGGTTGAAATCGCCCATGACCAGTAGCTTCGCTCTTCTCATGTGCAACTTTCCTTTTCCACCTCTGCCAGAGTGTCCACCATCGCTCTGTTGTTCTCATCGTATTCTTCGCCTGGCCTCCTGCAGTTCTGTGGTGGGTTATACATCACTGCAATGACTATCTTGTGCTCCCCAGACTGGATGGTACCTACTATGAAGTCCCTTTCTCTACCTACCTCCATTCCTTCCATTTCCTCGAATCTCCAACGGTTCCTTACAAGCAGTGTGACCCCTCCTCCCTCCCTGCTCCTTCTATCTTTCCTCAGGATCTGATATCCCTGTGGGAAGATTGCATCTGTTACTGTCTCATTTAGTTTAGTTTCTGTGACAGCTATGATGTCTGGGGACACCTCACCTATTCTTTCATTCCACTCTTCATACTTATTCGTAATTCCATCCGCATTTGTGTACCAAACCTTCAACCTTGTTTCCAATACTGTGGCCCTGGGGAGATCTTGGTGGGTGCCCAATATGGGTTGCAGCATGGGTGGGGGGGATTGTATGGTTGGGGTATGGGTTGTTGGGGTGGAGTTTGTGGTGGGGGTGGGGGTAGCTGTGATGGTGGGTTTTGGGTTGCTGGGGTGGGGACACGGGGACTGATGAGTGTGTGTGGTGTTAAGAGTGTATGGTTGTCGTGGGTTTTTTTGTGATTTGAGGCCCGCCGTGGGTACTTCCAGTGTGTGTGTTTGTCCTGCTTGGGCTTGGTGTCCTCCGTATCTCGCTGTCTCCTCTCTTCGCCTTCTTATCTTCTCCCTCCGGGCCTCCCTTTCTTCCTGCGTTCTGTCCCGATCTAGGTACACATTCCGGTACCCCTGATTTGTCATCAGCCGAGCTTTCTCTTGCTGTGTATGATAATCGATGTAACTGTATTTGTGTATACCTGAATAAACTTATTTAATTGTGGTTAAATGTCACGTTTGTAGGCTGATAAATAATGTTATAAGTAAGTTTATTTATACACAGGTACACAAAAGTACAACAACAACAATAATAATAATAATAATAATAATAATAATAATAATAATAATAATAATAATAATAATAATAATAATAATAATAATAATATCTTTATTTACTACAAGTGCATGTACAAGGTATACAGGCCTAGCTGACATCAATGACATACTACTATATAGAAAGCCACTTGTTATGCTGAGCATTTCGGGCAAATTAGGTCAGTTTTGTCCCAGGATGCGACCCACACCAGTCCACTAACACCCACGTACCCATTTTACTGATGGGTGAACATAGACAACCGGTGTAAAGAAACACGCCCAATGTTTCTACTCTCTCTGGGAATCGAACCGGACACTCGCAGTTGAAGCGAGAGCTTTAGCCACGGGGCACTAAGGTTGCGTGTGCACCACCAGTCAAGATTACTTTATACTGTAAAATAGGGATGAAAGTATTCTTTAACTCCTAATATATGGATTAAAGAATACTTTAATCCCTATAATATAAGGTAATACACTGGGACTCCAGAAAAAATATATCTGTAATTTGTTTTATGTTTCATTTTCACCATTTTATGTCTACAGTGTTTATAGAAAAAGTGTTTGCCTTCGTAGGATAAACTTTGGTAATCATGCAAATAAAAAGCATGTGGAGTTCCCCAAGGTAGTATTCTGGGTCCCTTATTATTCCTGTGTTATGTAAATGACATGTACATCAGTGTCAAGTGCAAACTCCTACTGTATGCGGATGACAGTGCTCTGTTAAGTAAGTAAGTACGTTTATTCAGGTATACACAAATACATTTACATACATTATCATACATAGCAGCATATGTGTAGAGAACCTAGGATAACCCAAAAAAGTCAGACAGAGTGACTTATTTCCACTGGGGTCCTTTAGTGTCAGGTAAAGACCCACAAGATATAGCTAATGTATTAACACTGGAACTGGAGTCCTGCAGCAAATGGTTAGTAGACAACAAACTATCGTTACAGCTCGGGAAAACAGAAGCCATACTCTTTGGCACGAAATATAAACTGAGAAGGGTAAATAATTTTAATGTCCGGTGTAATGGGGAATCCATAACTTCAGTCTCCTCAGTAAAATATCTGGGGATCCCCTTTGACCCATGCATGTCAGGAGAATTGATTGGGAACAGTGTGGTAAAGAAAGCGAATGCCAGGCTGAAGTTCCTCTACAGACAAGCACAGTGTCTACCTACTGAGGCTCGCAGGACCCTATGTCTAGCCCTTATACAATGTCATATTGACTACGCTTGCTGTTCATGGTATTCTGCCATGACAAAAAAAAAAAAAAAAAAACTGAAAGATAAACTGCAAATCACCCAGAACAAAATGGTAAGATTCATCCTGGACCTGGGCCCAAGAGAGCATGTAGGCCAGAATGAATTACAACAATTGGATATGCTGAAGATTGAAGACAGAGTAAAACAACTTAAGTTGAATCAAGTTTATAAAATTGCTCACAAACAGTGTCCAGAATATCTTGCTGCCAATTTTGTCAAGGCTGGGAACCAAAGCAGACATAGTACTAGGGGGAGAGTGCACAACTTTGTAGTACCCACAGTCAGTGGCCAGGCTTCAAACACCTTTTATTGTACAGCAATAAAGGAATGGAACAGACTGCCTGCACATGTCAAAGCCAGTCATAGCATGAACCAGTTCAAGAAGAGAGCCAAAAGGTACCTAATGAATGTAGCGACAGAAAGGGAGGAGAATGATTTTTTATTTTTTAGCTAACACACATGTAAATGTAAATAACTCTTTTTACCTTATTCCTAGTATAATAACATATAGTATAATAACATATATCTCCTACAATGTATAATGGACCCCAATGGAAATAAGTCACTCTGTCTGACTTTTTTGGGTTATCCCAGGTTCTCTACACATATGCTGCTATGTATGATAATCTATGTAAATGTATTTGTGTATACCTGAATAAACTTACTACTTACTTAATAAAATAATATATTATGGTTGACCTAGAATAATACGTCGTCATTTTCTGTTTCTCGGCGAGAATACAATTAAAGAAAACTTAATATATGCATAACTATGCCATTTTTCATTACTGCATTGACATGTCGACTGCGGGTGAGACACAATTTGCTTTATATTTAGGCTACATGTACAGGTTCTTTTACAAATCATATGTTTTAAATTTCTAGAACGTTTTCAGATGAAAAATACTATTATAGACTATTACAGAGGTGGAATTTCTTGTAGAGAATAAGAGTTACGCTCCTCCCTCTCTGTAACTACACTTCCAGTCATGCTTATAAATTCACACGTGGGACTTATTTGATATAAATCAAGGCTGAAAATGCCGTGTTATCATGAATCTCTCACACATGCGTGATACATTACTTTTAGAATGTGGTCAGAGGAAAAAAAGCTGATACTATGTCGGTAAAATTAGGAGAAATATTTCGCTGATCACTAAGGCAGAAATAAAAACTATTATTTATATATAATAGTATAATAGTATTAGTAATAGTAATAGTATTTTTTTTATTTTGTGTATTAGTTTTTAAATCTAATAATGGAGGTGTTGATTCAACGGGAATTCTCCCGGCCCAGGTCTTTACCAGATGGCGACCCGGCTCCGGCTCCCTGGCGTGGGAGTAGCAGAGACCTAAGTCTCCCATGGGAGGGGGTGCCCCTCATCGGCGGGACCAACTGGACCCAGGCCTAGCCATATTCGCCCACAAGCACGAGGCAGGTAGGTAGATAGATGCTAGGCCACTCTGGTCTGCCACCTTCCCCGCCCCAAGGAGGCTGACGGGAAGGGCAGGCGTGCGAGCCGCAGATGGTAGCAAGCTCCAGCCTTGGCACCTACCCTGCCCTAGAAGGGCTGGGCATGGTGATCGACCAATCTAATAATATAAAAATAAAAATTCTATAGCTACTTAAAATAACCAGAAACCAAATAGTAAACAAAAATGCTAATAATATTTAATAATAGAACATCTTGAACTTCTGAGAAAGCAATATTTAATTCAAATTTTTATTATTATTTAATTTAAGTAAAATTAGTGGGAACTCTGCTGCTGCTTCTTTCTTAGAATATTTGATACCCGTGGCTCCAGCCGTGGCTCCAGCCGTGGCTCCAGCCGTGGCTCCAGCCGTGGCTCCAGCCGTGGCTCCAGCCGTGGCTTCAGCCGTGGCTCCAGCCGTGGCTCCAGCCGTGGCTCCAGCTTTGTTTCTGACAGACAAAGCGCTGCATTGACATCCATTCGGTAACCAAAAATTCTTGCAAAAGTGGAAACATTTCTATATCTTCCTCTTGTATACGATTATCCCCAAACACCAGCTTTTTTTTGAACGCATTCGTCTTATTTCTCAGTGTAAAAATATTTGTGCAAAACCCCTGAAGAGAAATATTAAGTTCGCTAAGGAGGCTAAATATGTCCGCCATATACGCAAGCTTAGCCGTCCATTCCTCATCCAACAAATGCTCTACTAAGGCAGAGTTTCGCTCTCGCAGAAACTGCTTTACTTCTTCACTCAGTTCGACAAAGCATGAAAGAATCTTTCCTCTTGACAGCCACCTGACCTCTGCGTGGAGACGATGTTGGTGTGATGAGTCCATCCTCACAGTGTTGTGAACAGCCTGGAGTTCATAGCTCGACTACGAAATTTCATTTATGATCTTCACAGGTAACCTCATCATTCATCACAGTGTTTAGTTCAGTAGAAAGCTTCTTCACAGCTAAGTGCTCCCGGTGGATCATACAGTGAGTGGACAAAATTTCTGGATGAGCAACGTCCTTTATTTTCGCAACTACACCTGAGCGATGTCCCATCATTCTGGCAGCGCCGTCAGTACACACTCCAACGCATTTGCTCCTCAAGGGCACTAAATATCTCTGAACTTGTGGTTCGTCCAGGTAAGCCGAGACAACAATGAAGTTCATCCTTAAAGTCTTCATCTTCACTATACCTCACGAAGCAAAGTAGAATATCATTGTTACTCACGTCAGTTGATTCATCAAGTTGAATCGTAAAACATCTCGATTTCTTTATACCCTCTACAACTTGCTTTTCAATATCTGTGACCATGTCAACCATTCTCCTCTGAATGGTGTTGTCCGAAAGCGGTATAGCCTCTAGTTTTTGAGCGTCTTGAGAACCCAAAATTTCCCGAGCGACATCTAAGATGCAAGGCTTTACTCTTCACCAATAGTGAACATTTTTTTCGTTTAGATATTCGAAGAACAACTAAATAAGACGCTTGAAGCAGCGACTTTTCATTAGTCATCATCTTCATTTGAATTTTCTGACTTTTCATCTGGTTGTGTAATCTTTCAAAAACAAAAAACAAAAAAAAAACAGTGATTGAGGCGTCGAACCGGCAGAAATTTCTGCGGACCGACGGTTGAAAGCACTTGTCTAAATGATACTCCTGAGGGCATCATATTTGATACACTACTATGTAATAATCCTTTGGTGTTTTTATGTGGGGTGTTGCACCTAGCTGGGGTAGGGCAGTTATTTTTTAACCACTGAACGGGTCATCACATTAAGACCCACGTCAGGAAACATTGTTTTGTTTCCTGACACACAAGAACACAAGGATGAAGAAACACTGCATCAGACCCACTGGCCAGTGCTAGGCACATCCAACTCACACCTACTTATGTGCATGTCCAACCTATTTTTAAAACTGTACAAGGTTCTCGCTTCAGTGACAATACTTGGGAGTCTGTTCCACTCATCTACAACTCTATTGCTAAACCAGTATTTACCTATATTTCTTCTAGATTTAGAATTTGTCCATTTTGAATTCATTGCGAGTCCTCTCATGGTAGAATATTTTCAACACGGTTTTTATATCACCTTTATTTATTCCAATTTTCCCATGAAATTCTAAGCCTCTTCAGAGAATGCAAATTTCAGAGCCTTCAGCCTATCTTCGCAAGAAAAAATTCTGGTACAGGGAATCAATTTCGTCATTCTTCTCTCAATATTATCCAGTGCATTTATGTTCTTTCTGTAATTTGGAGACAAACTAAATGATGGTGTGACTTCTCGTGGCTCAGTTGATACCGTCCTTATCTCACACACCGAAAGACAGGGAATCGCTTCCCTTCACGGGGGAAACTCTAGGCATATTTCCTTATACCTGTTGACACTCTTCACCTAGCAGTAAGGAGGTACCTGGGTGTTAGTCGACTGTTGTGGGTCGCACCCGAGGGAAGAAGATTAAAGGATCCAACAGAAATAAGACCGACTTTCCCATGTGAGACACGGACTTTATTGGGTTATAATTACATGAATATACCGGCCCGGGTGGATAAACCTCTGGATTAAAAATCCTAATAAAGTCTGATTTAATCTAATGTAATCTACCAAGGATCAATAAAATTGATGTTTAATCTGAGGACTTCTATTATTTATATCTCTTGATATGAAGCCAAAAATTTCATTAGGTTAATTGCAAACACTTACGCACTGTTGTTTTAGTGTTATATTACTGCTGACCATAACTCTTAAAGATTCATTAATCAAATTATATTTTTTTTTTTCAGGGCAGATTCTAATTTCATTAGCAATTATTAACTCAATCAGCTTTTACTTCAATTGAATTTAGGCCGACTGGTCTTTAATTAGAAGCTAATTACGTCCTGATTTCTAAGTAGGTATCACGTTTGCCTTTTTTTCTTATCTTAGAAACTAACTAATAGTTTACTAAGTTTCTCCTTCCATTCCTTTATAACCCTTGACAACTGTTTGTTAGAAACTGGTGACTTATTTGGTTTTAATATATCTGCTTCTCTGAGGACCATATTCACTAGTGACTTCGATCTTGCAAAATTTATTTTCGGCCTGTCCTATATTTTTTGCGACTTTATTTGTGTTCCCTTGTGTAAAAAACAGAAACGAAATAAGTGTTAAAAATGGTACATATTTCTTTGTCACTAAATGTAACCTGACGTGAGTTACATTTAAGTGGGTCCACCTTTTTCCTAATCTTGTTCCAATATACCTGAAAGAAACCCTTTGGGTTTGTCGTTGATTCCGTCGTCCGCTTTCAGTCCTGCAGGTTATTTCCTCTGGTTCGCTCGTTACTAATTGTTGAAAAAAAAAACTGAACTGTTTCTAGAAAGCAGCTAGACTCTAAATTTCCCGCCAGATTTTTTTTTCAATTTGGCCAAAGTTAAAAACTTCCATTAAAATGACATTTTCGAACTTAGACGCGTAGGCAGTTTCGTCCCATAGTACCTAGAAGCTAGACAGTTACTGTCTAGCTGTGGAGGTCTGTAGATCACACCTAAAATAGTTTTTCACCTCCAATATATCGCTGAGAGTTTACTGGAATTCACATTTTAAAGAGTGAAAAAGTTTTTATTTAGGTTTTGTATATATTGGATGCAAATAAATATTCTTGAATAGTGGTTCACAGATTACATGCAGCTTTAATAGCCCTCGGTACTGTATTCTATTATAGTAATGGCATACAGTAGTGACAAGTTGATGAAGAGTCATCGACACCATGCCCAACCCTTCTAGGGCAGGGTAGGTGCCTGAGCCAGAGCTTGCTACCACCTGCAGCTCACAAGACTGCTATTCCCATTAGCTCCCATGGGGCTGGGAAGATGGCAGACCAGAGAGAGGCATAGCTTCTCCCTACGATCCCCGTGAGGGCGGGGAATGTGACTAGGCCTGGGGACAGTTGGTCCCAACGATGAGGAGGTACTTGTACCTCCTCCCATGGCAGATGTTAGTCTGAGATTCTCCCGAGAAAGGGAGCCAAGGCCGGGCCACCACTTGGAAAAGGCCCGGGCCGGGTGAATACCGGCGAATCAAGAAGAAGTTGATGAATAAGATACATGTACAACACTTGGATATCTTTATTTATGAAGACCTCATTCATCTGTTTTAGTTTTATCCAGACTAAGAGACTGAACGCCTATCAAGGCTGAGGGACTCATTAACTTTCTTCCCATTGTCTCCACTGTATAATCTCTGTATCGCATAGAAAAAATCCTCTAGTTGGCGAAACGTCTTCATATATAAAGATGCTCAGGTGTTGTACATGTGTCTTATTCATCAACCTAACCAACTCTCAGGACAAGTCATGAATATTCTGGTAATTAGAGAACTTGCCAAAGTATCGACTGAGGCGAACATCAACAGAAACAAAAGCGGGAATACAAGATTCATGTTAATAATGTGGATATAAAGCCAGCTCTACAGTGAGCCGGCGCCTAGGAAGGTTAGACGAGAGAGAGAGAGAGGTTTGCCAAGAGACCAGCTGATGGGATGACTATGGCTTTTAACATGACAAGAAAGAACATTGTTAGTGTCAGAAAGGGGAGCACTTCTTTTAGGCGTTGTTCATGGCTCAAGTGACACACTCATAGATTTACATCGGAAGAAGCCAAGTTAACGTAACGTCTTCAAGTAAAGACACCCAGATGTTACACACGTGTGATTCCTCAATTTAGCATTAAGTAAATACCTGGGCAAGTGGGAAGGTAGGGTGAGGGCCACATGGGGTAATAGGCCTCTGACTGCCACGATAGTGTCAGGACGGCGAAACCCCGGGTGAAGTACCACTAGGGTATCACTGGGGTGAGGTACAATGGGGTGTGGTATCCATTAAGACGGGGTAGTTAGTGGGGATTGACAGCCGCTGGGAGAGCTCTCTGCTGACTAGACCTGATCCTTGGGTTGGTGGGAAGGCACAGCTGACCCCTACCTCAGGCGATTAAGCTTAGGAAACCTGCATTCTAGGCAAAGATTAGAAAGGTACCATTTGAGGGACTTGGCTTCATTGTAACAATATGCAGAGACTTCATTGTGGGGCCCGCCCATAACCCTAGCAAGACCGTGACAATCATCAAGCGTTGGCGGAGCATTGCTAGTGTAAACCATACCACGGGTGGGGTTCGAACCCGCGGTCAAAGAGCTAGCTGGCCCAGTGGCTTACGCGACGGTCTGGAGTTTTGAGACTCTCTGACCGCAGGTTCTAACCCCACCCGTGGTATGGTTTGTTTGCAATCGTGTCATTACGATTTCGTGAGTCATTGCTAGTGTCTTGGGTGAAACACAGGGCGCTGGGGTGAGGGATGGGAGGGGCAGTTTGACACAGTAATGGTGAGGGTAGGGAAGGGGTGGTGACAATGGAGCAACAACAGTGCAGAGGGATGGTTGGATCTGGCTGCTACCAGCGGATGTGTTGCAGCTGGCTCAGGGTTGTCACTTGTACCTCAAACAGACCGTGGTGACCACCACACAAAACTTATGTTCCCCAATTTCCACAGACAGTAAATAATTCTTGCATCATTCAAAATCACATCAGTCCTTCCAGAGCCTTGACAGTATAAAACAATATAGCATTACTGAAACACACACTAGAAATTACCCAGAACAAAATGGTGAGGCTCATTCTGGGTCTGTGTCCAAGAGAGAATTACAACAACTGGAAATTCAAATTCAAATTCAATTCAAATTCAAATTCTTTATTTCTAGTAATATACAGAGGGGGGTGTAATTATAGTAATGTACATTTTATGAAGTAGATATTACAAGATGGCCAATAATATGCCTAGGTATGCCTAGGCTTTTCAGGCAGTCTTATGATAGGTCTTACTCAATAGTGACACAATGATTATACTGATAGTAAGGTTAGGTAATTGTAGTGATTAATTAGGTTTACAATATTGAGGTATTGAAATTTAAACATTTAAGAATTAAATAATTAGTTTAAAGAATTTAACAATTAGTTTATTATTGAACATAGGGTGAGGCAGCTGAAGCTGAATCATGTTCAAACAATTACTAACAGTGTCCAACGTATCTCGCTGCGAATTTTGTCGAGGTTAGGAACCAAAGCAATTGAAGTACTAGGGGAAGTGCAGTACCTACAGTAGGTGGCCACTTCTCAAACACCTACCGCACAGCAGCAAAAAAAAAAGAGAGAGAGAAAAGGACTGCTTGTCCACGTCAAGACGAGTCTTAGCAAGAAATTGTTTAGGAAAAGACTGAGAAGCTACAGAAAGGGGGGAAAGTGATTTCTTATTTAGTTAACATTCGTGTAGCTCTTATATTTAGCTGATTTTCTCTGTTCGTTTAATTTACTCAATATATTTTATTCCTATTGAATTTCTTTTTATTGTAACTAATTTTCATTTTTATTGTTATGATCTTGATAGATTTTTACTGTATTTAATATTTAGGCTGCTTATAGATGTTACAAGGACCGCAATGGAAATAAATCACTAACTTGTTATTTTATTATCATAGGTAATTGACAAATATTACTATGTAAGACAATTATAATCACTCAAAACTTGTGTGCTACACTAGTGTAAATTGTACCCAAGTAAATATACTTCAAAAGTTCCTTGACGAGGTTCTAAGATCACATGGAGCAACAAAGTTGGACACGAAGAAGAAAAGTTCACAGTACGGCGGCTGGAATGTTTCGTCAAAAACCTGCATTGAGGCCCATTACGACGACTTTTCGGTCCGACCTGGACCATTGTCAAACCACAAAGTGACTGGTCCAGGACCGAAATGTCGTCACCAGTGCGGGAAGAAGCGACTTTAAGACAAGGGTTAAATATCTGTCAGTTTTTTCACTGGTCTTGTGAGATGGAATTAAATTGGGAAACTTAAGAATGTTGCACTAACACATAACTTTTGTATTCTACGCACTGGAAGAAGCTTTCCAGGTAATGTTGATGTTATGGTTCTTGAGACATGGTTGGAAACTGTTGAGTTGTCGAGTGCATATCTGTCAGACCTGTGTACAGTTAACTGAATTTTTAGCCGTCTGTCCCTTGTATGATGATTGTTGCATGCCATCTCTGCAAGAAATTAGAGAAGATTAGGCACAACAAGAGTACGGAAAAATAAGCCTTAAACATTCTCTAACCCACCACCTTATTACGTCCACCTTCACCCACTGCCATACAAGGCTCACCTTCACCCACCAGCCCACCCTCACCCACCAGCCCACCCTCATTACCACGTAACACGACCCTCTATTATTAAGTTACACTCCAACTGATAAAGATAATAGTAACTAATGACAAGTGAATGTGTAGAGTGTCACAACAAGCTACTCAGACGACCGCCCCCATGCCCACCCCCCGCATTCACGCCCACCCCCACGCCCAACCCTACGCCCACTCTCCGCCCACCCATACGCCCACCCCACGCACACCCACACGCCCACCCCACTCCTCGTTGATTTTCTACTTAACCTTTCGTCCTCTCATACCCCTCCCAGGACGCCCACGCCACTCCCAGGAAGCCCACACAACCACCAGGATGCCCACACCATTCCCAGGACGCCCACACAACCACCAGGATGCCCACACCATTCCCAGGATGTCCACACCACTCCCAGGACGCCCACACCATCACCAGGATGCCCACACCATTCCCAAGACGCCCACACCACTCCCACGACGCCCACACCACTCCCACGACGCCCACACCCCCACCAGGATGCCCACACCATTCCCAGGATGTCCACTCTACTCCCAGGACGCCCATACCACTACCAGAACGCCCACACTACTCCCAAGACGCCCACACCACCACCAGGACGCCAACATCACCGCCAGGATGCCCTCACAACCACCAGGATGCCCACACCACCACCAGGATGCCCACACCATTCGCAGGACGCCATCACCACTCCCAGGACGCCCACATCACTACCAGAACGCCCACACTACTCCCAAGATGCCCACGCCACCACCAGACCGTCCACACCACCACCAGGACGCCAACACCATCGCCAGGATGCCCACACATCCACCAGGATGCCCACACCACCACCAGGACGCCCAAACCACCACCAGGATGCCCACACCACCACTACCAGCACGCCCACACCACCACCAGGATGCCCACACCACCACCAGGATGCCCACACCACCAGGATGCCCACACCACCAGGATGCCCACACCACCACCAGGATGCCCACACCACCACCTGGATGCCCACACCACCACTATGACGCCCACACCACCAGGATGCCCACACCACCACCATGACGCCCACACCACCACCAGAATTCCCACACCACCACCATGACGACCACACCACCAGGATGCCCACACCACCACCATGACGCCCACACCACCACCAGGATGCCCACACCACCACCAGGATGGCCACACCACCACCAGGATGCCCACACCACCACCAGGATGCCCACACCACCACTACCAGCACGTCCACACCACCACCATGATGCCCACACCACCACCAGGATGCCCACACCACCACCAGGATGCCCACACCACGAGGATGCCCACACCACCACCAGGATGCCCACACCACCACCAGGATGCCCACACCACCAGGATGCCCACACCACCACCAGGATGCCCACACCACCACCAGGATGCCCACACCACCACTATGACGCCCACACCACCAGGATGCCCACACCACCACCATGACTCCCACACCACCACCAGAATTCCCACACCACCACCATGACGACCACACCACCAGGATGCCCACACCACCACCATGACGCCCACACCACCACCAGGATGCCCACACCACCACCAGGATGGCCACACCACCACCAGGATGCCCACACCACCACCATGACGCCCACACCACCAGGATGCCCACACCACCAACATGACGCCCACACCGCCACCAGGATGCCCACACCACCACCATGACGCCCACACCATCACCAGTTCGCCCACACCACCATCAGGACGCCCACATCATCATGACGCCCACACCACCACCAGGATGGCCACACCACCACCAGGATGCCCACACCACCACCATGACGCCCACACCACCAGGATGCCCACACCACCACCATGACCCCCACACCATCACCAGTTCGTCCACACCACCACCAGGACGCCCACATCACCATGACGCCCACACCACCTCCATGATGCCCACACCACCAGGATGCCCACACCACCACCATGACGCCCACACCGCCACCAGGATGCCCACACCTCCACCATGACCCCCACACCATCACCAGTTCGCCCACACCACCACCAGGACGCCTACATCACCATGACGCCCACACCACCACCAGGACGCCCTCTTTTTTTCCGAAACGTTTCGCTCATGCAGCACATTTCCCCAACCCCCTTTGCCTTAACTATGACAGAGTCAGACACGCACGCCTGAGTCTACCAACAGCAGGCTTTTCCCAAGAGCTGCAAATTGTTGTGATACATTTGCCTCCTGCCTCTTCTCGAAATATCTGCACCTTCCGTTGAAGTCCCTATTCATTTTATTGATGTAAAACGTTAAACCCATCGGCTTTTCCTCAAGGGGTTATGGAGGTTCTATCCTCACTCTTCTAAGAACAAGACATGTTATCTTTGTAAGCAGCTCAGGTTTAGGGAGCTAATGCCAAAAGTACATTAAATTCAATTTACGGTGCAAATGGTGTGTCTTACATATACTTCTTAATACCTGCCGCTCTATGGTTTGCTAATAAATTATGTAAGCAAATTATGGTCATCCAGTAGCTATTTGGGTCATACAGAGCACGGGAAAAGCTCACCAGTGTAAGAGACCATTTTCTTCACAAATCATCTGGTTCTTAAGTTATAACTCTCCTTCCTCTGTGGTTTGCATGTATATTACGTCCGTTAATTGTAGTTAACAGGCTGTTAATGGGAGGTTTTAGTGGTAACTTTAGTGGAAGTACCACTCAAAGACTATGTTCAATATCCGTCTTAAATAGCAAATTTGCATACACTGTTTTCAGTAGGTCATAACTTTATCATCCACGTCTTTTTGACAGGCAGCAGCAGCTGCAGCAACAGCTGTAGCCGCAGCTGTATCAGCTGCAGCAGCAGGAGCAGCTCACGAGGTAGGTTGTGTGTGCCAATAACCTCGGTATATGGAGATATGTCTTCAGTTATTTGCTTACCTATACTTGAATGTTCTAGTAACTGTAGCTGATATTATGTGTGTACTTGTGCTTGTGTGTACCTGTGCTTGTGTGTACATGTGCTTGTGTGTACCTGTGCTTGTGTGTATTTGTGCTTGTGTGTACCTATGCTTATGTGTACCTGTGCTTGTGTACCTACGGTTATGTGTGCATGTACTTATTTGAACCTCTGCCTGAGTGTACCTGTGCTTATGGTTACTTGTGCTTGTGTAAATGTGCTTGTGTGTACATGCATACCCTCCAGGTAGACTCCAGGTATGTGCCTGTAAATACCTATAATTGTGTATGTATGTGTGTTCGCGTGCATGCAGACTGGCTGGACACTTCACAACAAACCCATAATGTGAGAGAACACAAGACAGAATGAGTCTGGTGCTACACCTTGGAGTAGCACCTTCTGATGATGCTCCAGGATGGTCCGAGACGGTTAGTTTACATTTTCAACTTGTGGGTTAGTTGTGAGAGGACTGAGAAGCTTATCAAGTAAGTAAGTAAGTAAGTAAGTAAGTAAGTAAGTAAGTAAGTAAGTAAGTAAGTAAGTAAGTAAGTAAGTAAGTAAGTAAGCAAGTTCAGTAGAGAAGGCTCCCTCACACCAAGAGGGAAGAGCGGGAAGTCAACGTGAAGGAACACAAATACAAGAGGGAACACAAACATAATAAAAACAAATGGAGAAATAAACACAGTCACAACAGGAGGGAAGGACATACGCAAAAGTATTAAACTTTGTGTGTTTTATGTATTAGGGAAGCGCTATACCGGTAGGGTTCACAGAGCCTGGGGAATAGGTTGTAATCGATTTTGATCCAAGGAAGTTGAAAGTGGTTCCAACTCACTGGATCAAGACTCGTTCATCAAGGAAGAGCGGGGTTGATGTTATTCGATCTGAGTCATCTGTCAGAACCGCTTCCTGTTTAGAAACCTGGACCACTGCCTCGTCCAGGCTGTGATGGCCTGCAGGCCTGCGGGCCCGCTATTAGGAACAGCCAGGTTGATCAAATAATAAGGAAACCTGACCACAGACCGGCTACGAGGGTGGAAGAACCACTGAAATCAGTCCCAGGTATATCGGTGTGGTCTACCTGGAGGTCGTTCCGAGGGTCAAAGCCCCCGCGGTTCAGTCTTTGACCAGGCCTCCCGGTGGATCAGGGCCTGATAAACCAGACTGTTACTGCTGGCTGCACGTAATCCAACGTACAAACCACAGTCCAGCTGGTCGGGTACTGACTTTTGGTGTCCGTCTAGTTCCCTCTTGAAGACAGCTAGGGATCTATTGGTAATTCCCGTTATGCATGGTGGGAAGCTGTTGAACAGTTTTCTGTGTTACACGCATTACGCTGTGGCCTCCTCTCTCCAAGGAAGATACGGACGTATATGAGCCTCTACCCGTTGATCCGTAGTTCAATCGCTATCGCACTCAGCTCACACTGTAGTCAGGGGACGAGTTTCCATAAGTCACCTGTTGTCTAATGTTCACCCATCAGTACCTGGGTGTTAGTTGACTGGTGTGGGTTACACCCCAGGACAAAATTGACCTAATTTGCCCGAAATGTTCTACATAACAAGGGGCTTTCTGTATAGTAGTACTATGTCATTGATGTTAGCTAGGACTGTATACCTTGTACATGTACTTGTAAAAAATAAAGGTTATTATTATACACTATTTTTTTATATGGTCACTGCCCTTAGTAGTGTGTTGGAGACGCTGACTTCCAGTGCCTCACTCGACTCCCGAGCTGACCTGACCATTCTGCGAGATTGCTGACGCCAGTTCCTGTCTGAGTATCATCGTGGTGTCTCCTTCTTAATATAACCCTGTGCTCTTCATGTCTGAGGCATGCACGTGTGGCATGCACGTGTGGCATGCACGTGTGGCATGCACGTGTGGCATGCACGTGTGGCATGCACGTGTGGCATGCACGTGTGGCATGCACGTGTGGCATGCACGTGTGGCATGCACGTGTGGCATGCACGCATCTTTCTATATATATACCAACTCCTATTCTTCTCGGTAAGACTCTATGAATACTGCGCTTGTTGCCGGCAGTGTTTGTTGCCGGCAGTGTTTGTTGCCGGCAGTGTTTGTTGCCGGCAGTGTTTGTTGCCGGCAGTGTTTGTTGCCGGCAGTGTTTGTTGCCGGCAGTGTTTGTTGCCGGCAGTGTTTGTTGCCGGCAGTGTTTGTTGCCGGCAGTGTTTGTTGCCGGCAGTGTTTGTTGCCGGCAGTGTTTGTTGCCGGCAGTGTTTGTTGCCGGCAGTGTTTGTTGCCGGCAGTGTTTGTTGCCGGCAGTGTTTGTTGCCGGCAGTGTTTGTTGCCGGCAGTGTTTGTTGCCGGCAGTGTTTGTTGCCGGCAGTGTTTGTTGCCGGCAGTGTTTGTTGCCGGCAGTGTTTGTTGCCGGCAGTGTTTGTTGCCGGCAGTGTTTGTTGCCGGCAGTGTTTGTTGCCGGCAGTGTTTGTTGCCGGCAGTGTTTGTTGCCGGCAGTGTTTGTTGCCGGCAGTGTTTGTTGCCGGCAGTGTTTGTTGCCGGCAGTGTTTGTTGCCGGCAGTGTTTGTTGCCGGCAGTGTTTGTTGCCGGCAGTGCGAGTGTTTGTTGCCGGCAGTGTTTGTTGCCGGCAGTGTTTGTTGCCGGCAGTGTTTGTTGCCGGCAGTGTTTGTTGCCGGCAGTGTTTGTTGCCGGCAGTGTTTGTTGCCGGCAGTGTTTGTTGCCGGCAGTGTTTGTTGCCGGCAGTGTTTGTTGCCGGCAGTGTTTGTTGCCGGCAGTGTTTGTTGCCGGCAGTGTTTGTTGCCGGCAGTGTTTGTTGCCGGCAGTGTTTGTTGCCGGCAGTGTTTGTTGCCGGCAGTGTTTGTTGCCGGCAGTGTTTGTTGCCGGAGTTTGTGCGGCAGTGTTTGTTGCCGGCAGTGTTTGTTGCCGGCAGTGTTTGTTGCCGGCAGTGTTTGTTGCCGGCAGTGTTTGTTGCCGGCAGTGTTTGTTGCCGGCAGTGTTTGTTGCCGGCAGTGTTTGTTGCCGGCAGTGTTTGTTGCCGGCAGTGTTTGTTGCCGGCAGTGTTTGTTGCCGGCAGTGTTTGTTGCCGGCAGTGTTTGTTGCCGGCAGTGTTTGTTGCCGGCAGTGTTTGTTGCCGGCAGTGTTTGTTGCCGGCAGTGTTTGTTGCCGGCAGTGTTGTCGCGTGTTTGTTGCCGGCAGTGTTTGTTGCCGGCAGTGTTTGTTGCCGGCAGTGTTTGTTGCCGGCAGTGTTTGTTGCCGGCAGTGTTTGTTGCCGGCAGTGTTTGTTGCCGGCAGTGTTTGTTGCCGGCAGTGTTTGTTGCCGGCAGTGTTTGTTGCCGGCAGTGTTTGTGCCGGCAGTTTGTTGCCGGCAGTGTTTGTTGCCGGCAGTGTTTGTTGCCGGCAGTGTTTGTTGCCGGCAGTGTTTGTTGCCGGCAGTGTTTGTTGCCGGCAGTGTTTGTTGCCGGCAGTGTTTGTTGCCGGCAGTAGTGTTTGTTGCCGGCAGTGTTTGTTGCCGGCAGTGTTTGTTGCCGGCAGTGTTTGTTGCCGGCAGTGTTTGTTGCCGGCGTGTTTGTTGCCGGCAGTGTTTGTTGCCGGCAGTGTTTGTTGCCGGCAGTGTTTGTTGCCGGCAGTGTTTGTTGCCGGCAGTGTTTGTTGCCGGCAGTGTTTGTTGCCGGCAGTGTTTGTTGCCGGCAGTGTTTGTTGCCGGCAGTGTTTGTTGCCGGCAGTGTTTGTTGCCGGCAGTGTTTGTTGCCGGCAGTGTTTGTTGCCGGCAGTGTTTGTTGCCGGCAGTGTTTGTTGCCGGCAGTGTTTGTGCCGGCAGTGTTTGTTGCCGGCAGTGTTTGTTGCCGGCAGTGTTGTGCCGGCAGTGTTTGTCCGGCAGTGTTTGTTGCCGGCAGTGTTTGGTGTGCCGGCAGTGTTTGTGCCGGCAGTGTTTGTGCCGGCAGTGTTTGGTGCCGGCAGTGTTTGGTTGCCGGCAGTGTTTGGTGCCGGCAGGTTTGTGCCGCAGTGTTTGTTGCCGGCAGTGTTTGGTGCCGGCAGTGTTTGGTGCCGGCAGTGTTTGGTGCCGGCAGTGTTTGGTGCCGGCAGTGTTTGGTGCCGGCAGTGTTTGGTGCCGGCAGTGTTTGGTGCCGGCAGTGTTTGGTGCCGGCAGTGTTTGGTGCCGGCAGTGTTTGGTGCCGGCAGTGTTTGGTGCCGGCAGTGTTTGGTGCCGGCAGTGTTTGGTGCCGGCAGTGTTTGGTGCCGGCAGTGTTTGGTGCCGGCAGTCGTTATGAGTGACATATCTCCTCTTGTTACTATGGCCATGGCACAGAAAGATACACAAACATCCGATCAGACATCAACTTGAGCTGTGATTAAATGGTTGGGACTCAGAGGTTGACAAACGACCACAGGGCAAGTAGGAGGCAATGTTGGCAAGCACTATGGTGATGCGTCGTCAGACAGATGATGCAGGCAGGCAGGCAGGCAGGCAGGCAGGCAGGCAGGCAGGCAGGCAGGCAGGCAGGCAGGCAGGCAGGCAGGCAGGCAGGCAGGCAGGCAGGCAGGCAGGCAGGCAGGCAGGTAGGCAGGAAAAAGACAAATTTCTTACCGTGTATGAGCCTAATATTGTCCTTGTCTAATTAGAGAGCCACTGCTTCATACATTCAAAACTTGACCTCCACTTTCGTGTGATGACTCGAGATGACGATAACTGAACCTTACTTGTGTCAGTCCCTCTGCCAGAAAAAAGAAAACGGTGTTGCAAACATCACAAGTTCTTCAGTAATTGGGACTAAAGTTGTTGACTGATAATGTACCCACAGAGAAGTGTAAATAAACGGCCTTGTTCATATATGTAGTCTCAAGTGACGTGTTTATTGTGAGGTATAGTTCCTCATGTTTCTTCTATCGCAGACACTAGTATCCTCACAGCAGAGTTGCACACTCTTGCTGTTGTATCCACAGTGCTAGTATCTCATTCATCACTTTGTGTAGTTTCACATTGTCTGAAAGTGCATTCCGTGGAATTCAAGCCGATTCCTGGCATTGAATTGTTGAACGCTTCAACGTTGACCGAACCGCATCTTTAGTAGACACAGAAAAGGATATCCTATTTTTTGGTTCTTGGTTCACGAAGAAAGTTTATTAAATGTTGCTTTTTACTGCTAGTAGCAGTCACTATTGTCAGCAACAGTTACTAATGCCACATGTGACTGCATTCCTCCACGACTTCAAGAACTCCATGGTCAAATTTCTGGTCCAGTTAATGGGCCTGACCAGCGTCCATTGGCGAACACTGCCTACATGTAGTCACGTCTTCAACTGCTGCATCTCACCACCACTTCCACTGGCTCCAGCATAAAAGTCTCTCTCAAATCTCTGTAGTAGACTGATAAAACCCGTGTGGGTAAAATGTGTCTCATTAATTATTCCCATGTATTGAACTTGTGTCTTATTCTTCAACTTATCGGTATACTTTTGATCTAACGATAATACAAACAACATTCACTGATCTCTCGTCCTTGATTAAAACGAGAACTATTTTGGTTATAACGAGCAAACAACCCACTGACATTTTCCTGGCAGTATCAAGGCTCTGAAAAACGAAAGAGTTCTCTCTCCTTTAAGATCAATTACTTGTTTATAGTTGTTTCTGGAGTAGACGCCGCTTGCGTCTGGCGAATGAGGAGTGTGCGGCCCTTGGGATGTGTAAATGTTTGTTTAAGTGTGTGTATATGTATGTACTTGTGAGTAAACAAAGTTTCAGACTCCACCAACAAGACTGTACTTCTCTTCCCCCTTCCCTTCATTTATCACCACAGCCTCGTACTCTGTCTTCACTCGAGCACTCTCTTCTTACTCAAATGTCTCTTGTCGTCTACCACTGAGTAATTCATTCGTCTTCAACCTGTGACAGACATAAATCATCCCTCCCCCTCTTGTATTGGTAGGTCGTTCTTTAGTACTCTGATCATCGTTTTGTATCATTGGGTTGTACAATATTGTTTTCGAATCTTTACCTCTTCTCGGCTTACTTTTCTCCTCTCATTTTTCAGGCAATAAAATTATTTGTGATGGCACCTCTATGCCAGTTCATATTTGAAATGACTCCAGCTGTGTCATCTATGCCAGGTTCGCGGGCATGTAAGAACCAATTATACGTGCCAGAGCAGGTCAAAACACCACACCGAGCCTTGACCTGGAAGAAGCACCATCACTCTCTGGTCACCATCTAACAGCTTGAGTAATGGTCACTGTTGTGGCGTTGCACCATCAAACTAGTGATACGAACTACATTACCGGGAATCAACAAGCACATCTGATCTCTAAGCCAAGGCATTCTAGCTCCCTCATCATGCAACAGGAATATCTGCTAAGCGAGCCAAGGCATGCAAGCCTGCACTCTCTGCAACAAGCTCATCTGATCTCCGAGACGAGGCATGCCAGGCCACTCCTCACTCTGCATACCTGTAGGCTACCTGTAGTCGCTTCCGGAGGTCATCTCTCCCGCAGCAAGGTCACAAACCAGGCCTCCTGCTTGTTGGCCTGATCAAAAAGGGTGTTGGTGCTCGCTGCTCGCAAGCCTACGTATGCATCATAGCCCAGCTGATCAGGAGCTGATTTGAGAAATCTGTCGAGTTCTCTCTTGAAGACAGCCAAGGGTCTGTTTGTAAATCCCCTTATGCATGTTGAAGAGACTTGACCCCTTTACACTTATTGAGTTCTCTTTCAGTGTACTCGTCGCTCCCCTGCTGTACATCGGAGGTATATTGTACCTTTTGCCAAGCATCGTATGTTCGTATGTAGTGATTTCGGTATTTAGGTTTGGGATTAATCTTTCCAGAATCTTCTAGCTGTAGCCTATGATGTATCTTTCTCGCCTACATTCTACTGAGTACAGTTCGAGGGACTTTAAGCACTTCCAGTAATTTAGGTGCTTGACTAAGTTTATAAGAGCAGTTAAGATGCCCTCTACATTTTCCAGCTCAGCAATATCTCCTGCTTGGGAGGGACAGTTTGAACACAGCAATACTCTAGCATACCATTTAAATGGGACCAGGAGATACAATCCCAAAAATCTAACCATAGTTACAACGATCACACTCCAAGTGATTTTTTAGTGCCAGAAAACGAAAAAAAAAAATGAAATAACCAAAATATTCCACCTTCTTGGAGCCTTGTTGAACTGAAGGCACAGCCAGTGGTGTCCCTCCTCCAGAACAACAACTACTGATGCCAACAACAAAATCCCCCCCCCAAAAAAAAAAAAAAACCACTCAATACGACTTCATTTGTATTTGGGAATATACAGGATCTACAGCCATCCGCCAACAACAAAATACCTTTCATCAGAAGACTTCTAGTGGAGTCAAATGCGATGTTTGCAGCCTTCACAGAGACCCACACAACAGACCACTTTGACAGCGAAATATGGATAACAGGGTATTACTTTAGATGCGACAGAAAGAAAAGACAACAAGGGAAGGTTGACCTGTATGCCAAAGAATCTGTAATCAACACAGAGATACTGATAACTACAAATGATGTAGTTGAAGTTTTTAACAATAAAGATCGGGAACCAAAAGTTAGTCACTATGGTTGTATATAAGCCACCAGCTGCAACTTCCCAACAGTTATTAGAAATTAATTACATCCTGGAAAACCTTACAACCCCAGCCCCAAACATCTTGCTGCCTGGTAATTTCAATCTAAGATATACAAAATGGAAGAATGTATAGCAGAGAAACACTGGAGGCAGCTCAGATGAAAAGTCACACACACATGAGATGCTGAATCTGCAATAAATACGCCTTAAGCCAACAGTTAGTGGAGCCAGAGAGAACGAATGATTTGAAGAATATCACTGGCTTGGCATCTCTTCTTTTGTAAACTCTAATTATTCAACCTATCATTTTATATTTTTTCTTGCAGTGCGATAACAACATTTTTTGCTCCTAGAACGTGAGATCTAACATTATCACTCCCAGGTCTCTCACATTAAACTTACACTATTGAGTAATTTGAGTTTGTCATGTACTTCGATATTTTTTTTTATAACTTCAGTGCTTCTATAACTTAATGATTGAAATTTGTCCTTACTGAACATCATATTGCTTTCAGTAACCCATGGAAGATTTGGTTGATAACTGTGCAGATTATAGTGTCGTCTGCAAAGGATGATACATGCTATGATTTATGTCTCTGTTGATGTCAGATGTGGGAATGAGAAAGAGAAGTGAGGCGAGTACCGTGCCTTGAGGAACAGAACTTTTCACTGTAGCAGCCCCTGATTTTACTCTGTTTACTATTACTCTTTGGCTTCTATTATTTAGGAAGTTAAATAATGATCTGCCACATTCCCAGTTATTTATCTTGCACACATTTTTGTGCACAATTATCCCATGATTGCACTTGTCAAAGGTCTTGTTGTTGTTAGAGATACGTTGGTTATCCGGTCTTGGTTCCCCACTGGGGAAGTATAGTTGACATTCAAAATGTCTTCCCATGGGAAGAGGTACATTGTACCTCTTCTTCTTGTGGGACCATTATCCCCAAAACCTAGCCCTAATCCCCTCCCTCATGAGGCTCGTAGGGAGTGGCAGAGGCTGTGGAGCCGCAGGTGGTGTTGTGGTCTGACAAAGGTTTTTACAAAGTCATTGTACACTACATCTGCATCTTGCTTGTCTTCCAGTGTATCCAAAACCATGTCGTAACAGTCCAGCAACTGTGAGAGGCAGGAGCGACTTGTTATGAACCCATGTTGACCTGGGTTGCGCAATTACATGTTATTGTGAAATCTTGCTTCTTAAAATCCTTCCAATAATCTTGATAATGGGGGATGTCAGCGCTATCGGTCTATAGTTTTTCACAATTGTTTTGCTGCCTCCTCTGTGTGGGGCAATCAATATTAGCGGTTTTTAATGACTGTCAGATGACTACAGTGTCTAAGCTTCTTCTCCATAGAATATTTATGGCATATGATAATGGTTGTTTGCAGCTCTTGAATATATAGTTCCACGAGTCAGTGCATGGGGCAGAGTGCATGGGCATGCAGTCAATAGCTTCTTCGAAGTGGGGTGAGGATCATTTCAGAAATTATGGAGATGTTCGTAGCATTTTGCGTCTCGTTCGTGAATTCATCTGATTGTTTTCCTGAGTACCGACACATAGTAATGTTATACAATAACAACTCAATCAGTGACGAAGAAAGTTGCAGTTGTTAGCATTACAGGAGTGACGGAATCTCCTGTGATGGTGTCTGAAGGGGATAAGGGAGAATGGGGGTAATAGAATAGAGAGGTGCCAAGATGAGACTGGTTGGGGAGGTGTGGGAGTGCCCAGGTGAGGGGCCGGTAGGGTAGGAGAGGGGGTTGTGCAGGTTAGGGGTTAGTAGGGGACGATGCCAGCCAGAAGCTCCTATTCCAATATTTTTTAATTTGCATGTTGGCACCGTGCCTTCCTTGTCTGCTTCCTCTGTCTGTGTCAAGGAGGGGAAGAGGAATAGAGGGAGAGAGGAGCGATTTATGGGAGGGAGAGAGGAAGAAGGAATAAAAGAAGACACAGAGGAACACTATACGAGAGTGCATGGAAACAGCAGTATACCCCGCAGTCCACAGTATACCCCGCAGTCCACAGTATACCCCGCAGTCCACAGTATACCCCGCAGTCCACAGTATACCCCGCAGTCCACAGTATACCCCGCAGTCCACAGTATACCCCGCAGTCCACAGTATACCCCGCAGTCCACAGTATACCCCGCAGTCCACAGTATACCCCGCAGTCCACAGTATACCCCACAGTCCACAGTATCACAAGCCATCTAATGAAAAGGTTTATGTACAGTCTATCTCTAATTCTGACTAGATAATTGAAACTGATGTTGGATTTTCAGTACAGACACTGTGCATCAGTACAGACACTGTGCATCAGTACAGACACTGTGCATCAGTACAGACACTGTGCATCAGTACAGACACTGTGCATCAGTACAGACACTGTGCATCAGTACAGACACTGTGCATCAGTACATACACTGTGCATCAGTACATACACTGTGCATCAGTACATACACTGTGCATCAGTACATACACTGTGCATCAGTACAGACACTGTGCATCAGTACAGACACTGTGCATCAGTACAGACACTGTGCATCAGTACAGACACTGTGCATCAGTACAGACACTGTGCATCAGTACAGACACTGTGCATCAGTACAGACACTGTGCATCAGTACAGACACTGTGCATCAGTACAGACACTGTGCATCAGTACAGACACTGTGCATCAGTACAGACACTGTGCATCAGTACAGACACTGTGCATCAGTACAGACACTGTGCATCAGTACATACACTGTGCATCAGTACAGACACTGTGCATCAGTACAGACACTGTGCATCAGTACAGACACTGTGCATCAGTACATACACTGTGCATCAGTACAGACACTGTGCATCAGTACAGACACTGTGCATCAGTACAGACACTGTGCATCAGTACAGACACTGTGCATCAGTACAGACACTGTGCATCAGTACAGACACTGTGCATCAGTACAGACACTGTGCATCAGTACAGACACTGTGCATCAGTACAGACACTGTGCATCAGTACAGACACTGTGCATCAGTACAGACACTGTGCATCAGTACAGACACTGTGCATCAGTACAGACACTGTGCATCAGTACAGACACTGTGCATCAGTACAGACACTGTGCATCAGTACAGACACTGTGCATCAGTACATACACTGTGCATCAGTACAGACACTGTGCATCAGTACAGACACTGTGCATCAGTACAGACACTGTGCATCAGTACAGACACTGTGCATCAGTACAGACACTGTGCATCAGTAAAAATGGACACTGTGCATCAGTACAGACACTGTGCATCAGTACAGACACTGTGCATCAGTACAGACACTGTGCATCATAAACACTGTCATCAGTACAGACACTGTCCATCAGTACAGACACTGTGCATCAGTACAGACACTGTGCATCAGTACAGACACTGTGCATCAGTACAGACACTGTCCATCAGTACAGACACTGTGCATCAGTACAGACACTGTGCATCAGTACAGACACTGTGCATCAGTACAGACACTGTTCATCAGTACAGACACTGTTCTGCTGCTGCTGTTATCATCAACGTCAATATTTCTAGACTACTGACACACCTTCAGGGTCAGAGTGCCAACTGGTTGTCTTAAGGTACTTGATAAAATAAAGACAGGGTTCTGGTGACTGCATTCATTCCCTGCACAATGTGTAGTTTAATTTGATATTCGCAAAGATATCGTCCAGATGGTTCTTAAACGGCTTTAGTGGGCAGATTGTTCTGTTGGTCTATGGTTCTGTTTGCAAATAAATATTATCCACATTTGTGTTGTACCTCTTGCCTCGATGATTCCTTCAGTTGACTCATTTTGCACTACAAACAGTTCTTCGTGGTCGAGTATATCAAATTCATTATATTAAGTGAGATCTTTCAGTGTTTGTTTTCTAAGTGAGAACACTTTAGTACTTTGTGTCTTTCTTTTTATAATTTGTTTAGAGTAAGTAGATGAGCTAAGTTACCCTCTTCTGCACCCTCACCCTCACTCTCACTCTCACCCTCACCCTCACTCTCACCCTCACTCTCACTCTCACTCTCACTCTCACCCTCACCCTCACTCTCACTCTCACCCTCACCCTCACTCTCACCCTCACTCTCACTCTCACTCTCACCCTCACCCTCACCCTCACTCTCACTCTCACTCTCTCCTATGTTGAAAACAAAACTAAGCAGTGTAATTAGTTACGGTTCAATAAGTGCCTTATAAACCACGGTACGGGTGGGGTTAGAATCCATGGCATGTGAGTCGTAAAACTCGAGACCAGTGCCTGGCCAGTTCTAACCCCACCACTACCGTGGTTTGTTTCCAATCGTCTTATTGCGATTTCGTGAGTCGTAAGTGCCTTATATTCTGTATAGCTTCTGTTGTTTTGTACTAAAATGTTATATCTGTGAAACTTAGTGGTTAGTTATCTTTGTTGCTTGAAGATAAACATTTCTTAGTGTACTTACTACTAGGCAGGTCCGCCTCACACCTAACCATGCCTACTCATATACCAGTCCAATCCATATTTAAAAGGTACCTAAAGTTCTAGCCTCATTGACGCAACCTGGGAGTTTGTTCCACTGATCTACAACTCTATTGCCAAATCAGCACTTCCTTAAATCCTCTCTTAATCTAAATTTATCCATTCTTAATTGATTGCTACGAGTCCTCTCTCTTGGTAAGATACCTTCTAGGGCTTTATTTGTATCTCTTTTAATTATTACTGTTTTTCCATGCATGCATTTTAATCATATAATCCCCAAATCTACGTTTTTTTCAGAGAGTGCAAGTTCAGAGCCTTCAGCTTCTCTTCATAGGAAACTTTTCTCGATACATGGGATCAAGATCGTCATACATCTCTGCACATTTTTCAGAGCATTTATGTCCATTTCGAATCATGGAGACCAGAAATGAGCAGCGTGTTGTGAACGATGCCTTACCAGAGATATATAAAGTTGAAGTATAACCTCGGCACATGTTCTTTATACTTCCATTTCACATTGTCATTGTTTGTTTGTTTTTTACTAATTATGTCTTCCGGGTTTTTTCTGTTGCTCAAGATTAAAGTTCAACAAATCTGGGTTCACACCCAACACTTCTTTAAGTGTGGCTTGACACACTTTTCAAGTGTAATTGCCTAGACAGTTAAGTTCAACTCGCTTCATCTGTTTCTCCAAAATTTTAATTTCGTGGGAATCGACCACTTGGCTGGTGTAGATAGTTGACCTTATTAAAATGTGACCCCAGCTGGACCACCCTGTCACATGCAGCGTCACGCCTGCTGGCGCTGTTGTTGTTTATGACACTTTTTTTTTTTATCTATCGCTGTCAAGGTCATATATAATAAAGTTTCTAGAGCGACTGGTGCGTTCGTGATGGTTTTGGTGGGCGCCATCTTCAAGTGTGTGTCCACACTGACAGGTGATACTTTATTGTTGGGTAGAACTGTGAGTACCTCACAACACTGACGCCCACTGCAGGGAGGGAGGGAGAGAGAGAGAGAAAGAGAGAAAGAGAGAGAGAGAGAGAGAGAGAGAGAGAGAGAGAGAGAGAGAGAGAGAGAGAGAGAGAGAGAGAGAGAGAGAGAGAGAGAGAGAGAGAGAGAGAGAGAGAGAGAGAGAGAGAGAGAGAGAGAGAGAGAGAGAGAGAGAGAGAGAAAGAAAGAGAGAGGTTATAAGAAACAAGTATGCGGTATTAAGATTTACTGAAGATTCGTTTCGCCCATCTGGGATTTCTTCAGTCCATTTTGGTGTGCAGAAACTCCTGAGTGCAACTTATCATTAAAAGATGTAATGGTTGGCTGACGCTCCAAGAACGGTATCTCAGTGTGCCACAAGCACAGCTCTCCCTCCCTCAGTGTACACACAAGATATATTGTAGGGCGATAATAGAATTCTAACACAGACAAACAAACATGAATGTGTGTGCGCAAGTATAATATATAAATTTATTTATTTTTGCACACACCGGCCGTGTCGCACCGAGGAAGGGTGACCTAAATAGAAAAACGAAAGTTTTTCTATTAAAATTTAGTAATTTATACAGGAGAAGGGGTTACTAGCCCCTTGCTCCTGACATTTTAGTCGCTTCTTACGACACGCATGGCTTACGGGGAAAGGATTCTTTTCCACTTCCCCATGGAGATAAGAGGAAACAAAGAACAAGAACTATTAAGAAAATAGAAAAAAACCCAGATGGGTGTGTGTATATATGTGTGTTTGTACATGTATGTGTAGTGTGACCTAAGTGTAAGTAGAAGTAGCAAGATATACCTGTTATCATGCATGTTTATGAGACAGAAAAAAGACACCAGCAATCCTACCATCATGTAAAACAATTACAGGTTTCCGTTTCACACTCACTTGGCAGGACGGTAGTACCTCCCTGGGCGGTTGCTGTCTACCATCCGATTACTTAAGTATTCAAGATGTAGGATCCGAGATGTTGTTTATGTTGTTCTACTCCCTAGTGTATTTTTGTCAATGTATTTTGTCTTTAAATAAAGTCCACATAGAATATAGAATATAAGGGGTGGTAGGAGAAGACAATATTCAAACAGCTCCGGGGAGAACCTTGGTGGTCTGGTGGCTAAAGCTCTCGCTTCACACGGCGAGGGCCTGGGTTCGATTCCCAGCCAGGGCAGAAACATTGGGCGTGTTTCTTTACACCTGTTGTCTATGTTCCCCATCAGTAAAATGGGTACCTGGGTGTTAGTCGACTGGTGTGAGTCGCATCCTGGGACACTGACCTAATCTGCCCGAAATGCTCTGCATAACAAGGGACTTTCTATATAGTAGTATGTCATTGATGTCAGCTAGGTCTGTATACCATGTACATGTAGTAAATAAAGTTATTATTATTATTATTCTTAAGTAAGTTTATTGTCTTCTCTGAGGATGAGAGTCCCCAGTCAAGTTCCTGAGGTGGTACCTCCCTACATAATATTAATATATATATATATATATATATATATATATATATATATTAATATATATATATATATTATATATATATATATATATATATATATATATATATATATATATATATATATATATATATATATATATATATATATATATATATGTATATAATCAGGAATGTATCTTTTTTGAGAATGTTAGATTCCAGAAGTCAAAGGCATTTGTCTATGTGTGTACTCACCTAGTTGTTGTAATCACCTAGTTGTGGTTGCAGGGGTCGATTCATAGCTCCTGGCCCCGCCTTTTCACTGGCCGTTACTGGGTCACTCTCCCTGCGCCATGAGCTTTATCATACCTCTTCTTAAAGCTAAGGATGGATCCTGCCTCCACTGCACCGCTTCCCAAACTATTCCACTTCCCGACCACTCTGTGACTGAAGAAATACTTCCTAACATCCCTGTGATTCATCTGAGTCTTCAACTTCCAACTGTGTCCCCTTGTTGCTGTGTCCCATCTCTGGAACATTCTGTCTCTGTCAACCTTGTCAATTCCTCTCAGTATTTTATATGTAGTTATCATGTCCCCCCTATCTCTCCTGTCCTCCAGTGTCGGCAGGTCGATTTCCCTTAACATCTCCTCGTAGGACATACCCCTTAGCTCCGGAACTAGTAGTGTTGCAAACCTTCGCACTTTCTCTAGTTTCTTTACGTGCTTGGCTAGGTGTGGGTTCCAAACTGGTGCTGCATACTCCAGTATGGGCCTAACGTACACAGTGTACAGGGTCCTGAACGATTCTTTATTAAGATGTCGGAATGCTGTTCTTAGGTTTGCTAGGCGCCCGTATGCTGCAGCAGTTATTTGGTTGATGTGCGCCTCAGGAGATGTACCTGGTGTTATACTCACCCAAGATCTTCTTCCTTGAGTGAGGATTGTAGTCTCTGGCCCCCTAGACTGTACTCCATCTGCGGTCTTCTTTGCCCTTCCCCAGTCTTCATGACTTTGCACTTGGTGGGGTTGAACTCCAGGAGCCAATTGCTGGACCAGGCTTGCAGCCTGTCCAGATCCCTTTGTAGTTCTGCCTGGTCCTCGTCCGACTAAATTCTTCTCATCAACTTCACATCATCTGCAAACAGGGACACTTCGGAAGCTATTCCTTCCGTCATGTCGTTCACAAATACTAGAAACAGCACCGGTCCTAGGACTGACCCTAGTGAAACCCCACTCGTCACTGGCGCCCACTCTGACACCTCGCCACGTACCATGACTCGCTGCTGTCTTCCTGACAGGTATTCCCTGATCCATTGGAATGCCTTCCCTGTTATCCCTGCCTGGTCCTCCAGCTTCTGCACTAATCTCTTGTGTGGAACTGTGTCAAACACCTTCTTACAGTGTGTGTACTCACCTAATTGTGGTTGCAGGGGTCGAGACTCAGCTCCTGGCCCCGCCTCTGCACTGTCCGCTACTGGGTCTCTGCTCTCCCTGCTCCATGAGCTTTATCATACCTTGTCTTAAAACTATGTATGGTTCCCGCCTCCACTATATCGTTCGCTAAACTATTCCACTTCCTAACTACTCTATGGCTGAAGAAATGCTTCCTAACATCCCTCTGACTCATCTGAGTCTTCAGCTTCCAGTTGTGTCCCCTTGTTTCGGTGTTTCCTCTCTGGAACATCCTGTCACTGTCTACCTTGTCGATTCCCCGCAGTATTTTGTATGTCGTTATCATGTCTCCTCTAACCCTTCTGTCCTCCAGTGTTGTTAGTCCTATTTCCCTCAACCTTTCTTCATAGGGCAGTCCCCTGAGTTGTGGAACTAGCCTTGTCGCAAACCTTTGCACTTTCTCTAATTTCTTGACGTGCTTGACCAGGTGTGGGTTCCAGACTGGTGCTGCATACTCTAGTATGGGCCTGACGTACACGGTGTACAGTGCCTTGAACGATTCCTTGTTAAGGTAATGGAACGCTAATCTTAGGTTTGCCAGTCGCCCATATGCCCATATGGTTGTGCGTGCTCATGTATACATGTATTATGTATGACTGTAAGAGAGCCACACAAGAGCTAAGAGCACTGTGTACACTACCCGCGATCACATCTGCGTGATCCCTAAGGTTTTAGTGCTCACCAATGAATATATCTAAGCAGTGTCTTTCAGAAATTATGACTATCGTGACCAGTTTACTCTCACAGTACCTAACACACTCATTATTATTATTATTATTATTATTATTATTACTATTATTATGATTGTTATATCCAAGTGTTAATAGACTTATCAGAACATAAGAAAGAAGGAGCACTGCAGCAGGCCTACTGGCCCATGCTAGGCAAGTCTATGTCAATCTTAGCTTCGTTGCTGATGGAATGATAATTTTTTATCAAAACTGAGTCTTAACTCCTCAGAATTACTTCTTCCAGTGTCTTCAGTATTAACATAATTAAAATGTATTCTACTGAAGAAGCCAGTTGCGCAATATTCAATAATACTGATATTACACTGTCATCAGAGTCAGCTTATATAGACCGAGACACATGACACAGTACCCTTAGTATTAAAGGAAGGAGACAAGGGCATACTATTAAAACATCTTTATTGGATATGTTTCGGTCCTGGGACCTACGTCACTTCAAATGATCATTTGGAGTGACCAAGATCCCAAGACCGACACGTATCCAATAAAGATGTCTTAAGTGTATGCTCTAGTTTCCTTTTATTCCTATTGTTTGTGTCCTTATACCTTCTATTGTCCCCTCTGTGTGTTTAAATCTTGTGCACGGTTAATATCGGATACTTAACTAAAACAGGAAACTAACGAGGAACTGGCAAGTCATCTGCCAGTCATCTTGTTAAAACACTGTTTGTGTGGGCGCATGTATTCAATCATTACCCAATACTGTTTACAAGTGTTTGTCAACTTTCCTCTTGTCTCCATCGGCCTTAATTCGTCTCAACTTCCGTGTGACCAACTGTACACGGTACACGTTACCACCTTGCTGTTCTCTCTGGGCAACAGTAGGTCATATTTGCTAATACAACAGTAGGTCATATTTGCTAATGCAACAGTAGGTCATATTTGCGAATGCAACAGTAGGTCATATTTGCTAATGCAAAAGTAGGTCATATTTGCTAATACAACAATAGGTCATATTAGCTAATACAATAGTAGGTCAAATTTGCTAATGCAACAGTAGGTCATATTTGCTAATACAACAGTAGGTCATATTTGCTATTACAACAGTAGGTCATATTTTCTAATACAGCAGTAGGTCATATTTGCTAATACAGCAGTAGGTCATATTTGCTAATACAACAGTAGGTCATATTTGCTAATACAACAGTAGGTCATATTTGCTAATACAACAGTAGGTCATATTTGCTAATACAACAGTAGGTCATATTTGCTAATACAACAGTAGGTCATATTTGCTAATACAACAGTAGGTCATATTTGCTATTACAACAGTAGGTCATATTTGCTAATACAACAGTAGGTCATATTTGCTAATACAACAGTAGGTCATATTTGCTAATACAACAGTAGGTCATATTTGCTAATACAACAGTAGGTCATATTTGTTAATACAACAGTAGGTCATATTTGCTAATACAACAGTAGGTCATATTTGCTAATACAACAGTAGGTCATATTTGCTAATACAACAGTAGGTCATATTTGCTAATACAACAGTAGGTCATATTTGCTAATACAACAGTAGGTCATATTTGCTAAACAACAGTAGTCAATTTGCTAATACAAACAGTAGGTCATATTTGCATGACACAGTAGGTCATATTTTAATGCAACAGTAGGTCTATTGCTAATACAACAGTAGGTCATATTGCTAATACAACGGTAGGTCATATTTGCTAATACAACAGTAGGTCATATTTGCTAAAACAACAGTAAGGTCATATTGTAATACAACAGTAGGTCATATTTGCTAATGCAACAGTAGGTCATATTTGCTAATACAACAGTAGGTCATATTTGCTAATACATCAGTAGGTCATATTTGCTAATACAACAGTAGGTCATATTTGAATGAAAGCTAATAAACATAGAAGCTAATAAAGTGAGTGTTGATGTTGAAAGTAGTCATATTGATATGAAGAATAAAGTACGCATGACTAGTAATAAGGGAGAGTGAAGGTAAGTAATAAGAAGTGAAGGTAAGTATAAGATAAGGTAGAACAGAGTGAAGGTAAGTAATAAGGAGAGTGAAGGTAAGTAAAAAGGAGAGTGAAGGTAAGTAATAAGGAGAGGAAGTAGTAATAAGGAGTGAAGGTAATATTTGAAGAAAGTGAGGTAATAATTGCAAGTAAACAGTAAGTCAATAATGGAATAGTAGAAGTAAGGTAAGGAGTAAGTTAATAGTGTAATAAAAGTAAGTGATAGTATTTGCTAATAAACAGAAAGGTAATAATAAAAGAGGTATATTTGCTAATGAAAAATGGCAAGTAAGGTCATATTTGCTAATAAAAGTAGTGATATTTGCTAATAAACAGTAGGTCATAATTGCTAAAAGTAAGTAAGGTCATATTTGTAATACAACAGTAGGTAATATATAGTAATAAAGTAGTACATATTTGCATACAGAAGTTAGAGTGAAGGTAAATAAAAGTAGAGTATGATTTGAATAATATAACAGAGGTATATGTAATAAAGTAGAGTATATGTAAGTAATCAAAGTAAGATAATAAATAAGGAGAGTGAGTAGTAATAAGGAGAGTAGGTAAGTAATAATGTAAGTAGAGAAGTGTAAGGAGAGGATAAGTAATAAAGTGAAAGAGTATAGTAAGGAATAAGATAATTTAGTAATAAGAAGTAGGTAATATATTAAGATGAGAATAAATGTGATAGAGTAGAAAGGTAAGTTGTAAAGGTAAGTAGGAGCAAAGAATAAAGAGGTATATATGCTAATAATAAGAGTGAAGTAGTAATAGGAATGAGTAGTAATAAGAGAGTAGGTAAGTAATAAGGAAAGTAAGGTAATATGGAGAGTGAAGGTAAGAAAGTAAGGTAGTAATGAGGTAGCAAGTAATAAGGAAGTGAGGTACATTAGTAAAGAGAGTAGGTCAATTAGATAAGTAATAAGTAAAAGTAAAGGAGTGAGTATGAATAAAGGAGAGGATAAGTGTAATAAAGAGGATATGGTAATAATAAAGAAGTAAGATGAAGAGTAATAATAAGAGGACAGTAGTGTCAATTTGAAGTAAGCAAGAGGAGAGGTATAGGTAAGTACATAAGGAGAGAATAATAAAAGAGAGTGAAGTAATAAGAAGTGAGGTAAGTACAAGGAGAGTATAGTAAGTAAAAGGAAGTGAAGGTAAGTAAAGGGAGTAAGGTAAACAATAGAGATTTAGGTAATAATAAGTGAGAGTGATAGTGTTGTAATAAGGAGAGTGAAGTAGTAATAGAAGTAAGGTAAGTATTAAGGCAAGATGAAGGTAATATAGGAGAGTGAAGGTAAGTAATAAGGGAGAGTGAGGTAAGTAATAAGGGAGAGTGAGGTAAGATGAGAGTTAATAGTGAAGTAAAGGGAAGTGAGGTAAGTAATAAGGGAGAGTGAAGGTAAGTAATAAGGAGAGTAGAAGGTAAGTAATAAGGGAGAGAGTGAAAAGAGTAATAGTAATAAGGAGAGTGAAGGTAAGTAATAAGGAGAGTGAAGGTAAGTAATAGGAAGTGAAGTAAGTAATAAGGAGTGAGGTAAGTAATAAGGAGAGTGAAGGTAAGTAATAAAAGTGGAGTAATAAGGAAGTGAAGGTAAGTAATAAGGGAGAGTGAAGTAAGTAATAAGGAGTAGGTAATAATGAAGAAGGTAAGTAAAAGGGGAAGTAATAAGGAGAGTGAAGGTAAGTAATAAGGAGAGTGAGGTGTAATAAGAAGTGAAGGTAAGTAATAAGGAGAGTGAAGGTAAGTAATAAGAAAAGAGTAAGGTAATAATAAGGAGAAGTGTAATAATAAGGAGAAGTGAAGGTAAGTAATAAGGAGAGTGAAGGTAAGTAATAAGGAGAGTGAGGTAAGTAATAAGGAGTGAGGTAAAATAAGGGAGAGTGAAGGTAAGTAATAAAGGAAGTGAGGTAAGTAATAAGGAGAGTGAAGGTAAGTAATAGGGAGAGTGAAGGTAAGTATAGGAGAGTGAAGGTAGAAAAGGAGTGAAGGTAAGTAATAAGAGAGTGAAGGTAAATAAGGGAGTGAAGGTAAGTAATAAGGAAGTGAAGGTAAGTAATAAGGAGAGTGAAGGTAAGTAATAAGAGAGTGAAGGTAAGTAATAAGGGAGAGTGAAGGTAAGTAATAAGGAGAGTGAAGGTAAGTAATAAGGAGAGTGAAGGTAAGAATAGGAGAGTGAAGGTAAGTAATAAGGGAGAGTGAAGGTAAGTAAAAGGAGAGTGAAGGTAAGTAATAAGGAGAGTGAAGGTAAGTAATAAGGGAGAGTGAAGGTAAGTAATAAGGGAGAGTGAAGGTAAGTAATAAGGGAGAGTGAAGGTAAGTAATAAGGGAGAGTGAAGGTAAGTAATAAGGGAGAGTGAAGGTAAGTAATAAGGGAGAGTGAAGGTAAGTAATAAGGGAGAGTGAAGGTAAGTAATAAGGGAGAGTGAAGGTAAGTAATAAGGGAGAGTGGAGGTAAGTAATAAGGGAGAGTGAAGGTAAGTAATAAGGGAGAGTGGAGGTAAGTAATAAGGGAGAGTGGAGGTAAGTAATAAGGAGAGTGGAGGTAAGTAATAAGGGAGAGTGGAGGTAAGTAATAAGGGAGAGTGGAGGTAAGTAATAAGGGAGAGTGGAGGTAAGTAATAAGGGAGAGTGGAGGTAAGTTATAAGGGAGAGTGGAGGTAAGTAATATGGGAGAGTGGAGGTAAGTAATAAGGGAGAGTGGAGGTAAGTAATAAGGGAGAGTGGAGGCAAGTAATAAGGGAGAGTGGAGTTAAGTAATAAGAGAGAGTGAAGGTAAGTAATAAGGGAGAGTGAAGGTAAGTAATAAGGGAGAGTGAAGGTAAGTAATAAGAGAGAGTGAAGGTAAGTAATAAGGGAGAGTGAAGGTAAGTAATAAGGGAGAGTGAAGGTAAGTAATAAGGGAGAGTGAAGGTAAGTAATAAGGGAGAGTGAAGGTAAGTAATAAGGGAGAGTGAAGGTAAGTAATAAGGAGAGTGAAGGAAAGTAATAAGAAGAGTGAAGGTAAGTAATAAGGAGAGTGAAGGTAAGTAATAGGGAGAGTGAAGGTAAGTAATAAGGGAGAGTGAAGGTAAGTAATAAGGGAGAGTGAAGGTAAGTAATAAGGGAGAGTGAAGGAAAGTAATAAGAGAGAGTGAAGGTAAGTAATGAGGGAGAGTGAAGGTAAGTAATAAGGGAGAATGAAGGTAAGTAATAAGTGAGAGTGAAGGTAAGTAATAAGGGAGAGTGAAGGTAATAAGGAATAATGCAGCTATACTAAGCAGATGAGAGTGAAGATGAGATTATTATTATTATTATTAAGTGAAGATGAGAGACATGGGTGAGACACTGAGGCAGATGAGGTAATACGATACACTTCCGCAGGCACTCAGACACAGACACCCGAGGCACTCCCAACACCGTTCACAGATGACATTCCCTAATTATTCATGGCACGTGGTGTGTGTTTACTTAGCTGTGTTAGGAATGCACGTGCACTCTACCAGCTGAGGCGATCTAGTTGTTTCCAATTTGTTTCTAAAACCATCTATAATAATAATCTATAATATCTTTATTTCTACAAGTACATGTACAAGGTATACAGGTCTAGCTGACATCAATGACATACTACTATATAGAAAGACCCTTGTTATGCAGAGCATTTCGGGCAAATTAGGTCAGTTTTTGTCCCAGGATGCAACCCATACCAGTCGACTAACACCCAGGTACCCATTATTACTGATGGGTGAACATGGACAACCGGTGTAAGGAAACACGCCCAGAGTTTCCACCCCTTTGCCGGGAATCGAACCCGGACCCTCACTGTGTGAAGCGAGAGCTTTTGCCACCAGGCAAAAGCTTCTAATGTGTTGTTCTCGGGTTCGTTCCTCGGCTTTACAACCCAGAGACTGAAAGTGTCTCCACAAGTCTTTAAAACTCAGTGTCTTTAACATCAAACTGTCACTTTCATTATGGATTCTCTAACGACAGCATCTTTCTCTTTCATTTTAATCGTCAGGAAACATTATTATAATCAAAACAAAGCGCTAAACCTACCAGGGTCACACAGCGCTGCTCGTCAGGAAACAATATCCTAAAGGGTTTTAATGACTCGCTTGATGGTACCTTGGATGAAGAGTCAAATGAGAATATGGATTTAAAGTTTCTTCAATACCCGAGGCCTCCTGATTGCGACCCTATGACTGGAATTCGGAATTTGCTGTTTGACAATCAGATGTCGTTGACCTGTTGGCTACGGCGCGAATATATTCACAACACTTTATCTGACTGGTCTCGAATTTTCATGTCGTTAAACTGCTGTCTGACAGACGTTGTCACTTGCTCTCTCTCTCTCTCTCTCTCTCTCTCTCTCTCTCTCTCTCTCTCTCTCTCTCTCTCTCTCTCTCTCTCTCTCTCTCTCTCTCTCTCTCTCATGAGTGTCAGGGGACTGAAGGCCGTCACGAGTTACCCAGAAACTCCAAATTTCATGACGTGAAATTTTATTAAACATAAAATCTTAAAACTTACGAGGAACCCTGCGAATCATCGAGCGTTGTCCTAGGTCACCAGGTCTGGCGTCCTAGGTCACCAGGTCTGGCATCCTAGGTCACTAGGTCTGGCGTCCTAGGTCACCAGGTCTGGCGTCCTAGGTCACCAGGTCTGGCGTCCTAGGTCACCAGGTCTGGCGTCCTAGGTCACCAGGTCTGGCGTCCTAGGTCACCAGGTCTGGCGTCCAGGTCACCAGGTCTGGCATCCTAGGTCACTAGGTCTGGCGTCCTAGGTCACCAGGTCTGGCGTCCTAGGTCACCAGGTCTGGCGTCCTAGGTCACCAGGTCTGGCGTCCAGGTCACCAGGTCTGGCGTCCTAGGTCACCAGGTCTGGCGTCCTAGGTCACCAGGTCTGGCGTCCTAGGTCACCAGGTCTGGCGTCCTAGGTCACCAGGTCTGGCGTCCTAGGTCACCAGGTCTGGCGTCCTAGGTCACCAGGTCTGGCGTCCTAGGTCACCAGGTCTGGCGTCCTAGGTCACCAGGTCTGGCGTCCTAGGTCACCAGGTCTGGCGTCCTAGGTCACCAGGTCTGGCGTCCTAGGTCACCAGGTCTGGCGTCCTAGGTCACCAGGTCTGGCGTCCTAGGTCACCAGGTCTGGCGTTAAGGGATGAGTTGACACACAACACAAAGTGAAGACTGGAAGCCAGCTGAGAGGGAAGCTTGTCCACCTGTATGTGTTTCTCTGAGTTGGTTGGTGTTGAGCTTCAGCTCTCGTGCTCGCTCCTGATCACTTATAAAGGCTGAAGGACTGACACCTCAAAACCTCTTCAGCTCTTTCCAGTGTTATATTCTCCTGCATTCGACTGAAGAATCCTGCTGCGCAGGCGAAAAGGTTCGGCAATAATGATAACCAAGTATTGCACATGTGTGTTGCGTAGCGACCAAAATACATCTGGTTTAGGTAATGTGTACAAGAGCGCACCTCGATGAACCCTCAACTTTACATTAACACAACCTTAAAATTGCTTATATTTAAATATTTTCATTCGTCGATATAAGTCACTCATATATGAACAACATTATATACCAACAATATGCGTTGTATTGAGATGTTTCGCTCACCAGAGACCAAAGAAAACGTTCTAATAAAATGCCATAACCCGCATACTGAGTCTCGTCAACACGGGAACCATAGTTGCCATGGCAGACGCATGTGAAATGTTGTTGACGTACCTCAAGGTACGTCAACATGACGATAACTTACGATTTAACGTAGACGAGGTGTTTACACTGGAGACAAATGAGTGGAGCTAATCAGGTACTGATGTTAATGTCTTAGGATACTTAGATGCTGATATGACGAGTCCTACTTGATTACACACGAGACCTACTTGATTACACACGAGACCTACTTGATTACACACGAGACTTACTTGATTACACACGAGACTTACTTGATTACACACGAGACCTACTTGATTACACACGAGACCTACTTGATTACACACGAGACTTACTTGATTACACACGAGACCTAATTGATTACACACAAGACCTACTTGATTACACACGAGACCTACTTGATTACACACGAGACCTACGTGATTACACACGAGACCTACTTGATAACACACTAGACCTACTTGATAACACACTAGACTTACTTGATTACACACGAGACCTACTTGATTACACACGATACCTACTTGATTACACACGAGACCTACTTGATTACACACGAGACCTACTTGATTACACACGAGACATACTTGATTACACACGAGACCTACTTGATTACACACTAGACCTACTTGATTACACACGAGACCTACTTGATTACACACGAGACCTACTTGATTACACACGAGACCTACTTGATTACACACGAGACCTACGTGATTACACACGAGACGTAATTGATTACACAAGAGACCTACTTGATAACACACTAGACCTACTTGATTACACACGAGACCTACTTGATTACACACTAGACCTACTTGATTACACACGAGACGTAATTGATTACACACTAGACCTACTTGATTACACACTAGACCTACTTGATTACACACTAGACCTACTTGATTACACACTAGACCTACTTGATTACACACGAGACCTACTTGGTTACACACTAGACCTACTTGATTACACACTAGACCTACTTGATTACACACTAGACCTACTTGATTACACACTAGACCTACTTGATTACACACTAGACCTACTTGATTACACACGAGACCTACTTGATTACACACTAGACCTACTTGATTACACACGAGACGTAATTGATTACACACTAGACCTACTTGATTACACACTAGACCTACTTGATTACACACGAGACCTACTTGATTACACACGAGACCTACTTGATTACACACGAGACCTACTTGATTACACACGAGACCTTCGTTATGAATGGTACTCGCTTTCTCACGCTCTGTTGTGTGGATGACGTCACCAGCACAGCTTACAGTTATACAAATAAACAGAAAGATGGATGGGGGAACTGAACGGTGGTCCTGGTATTGGCAGGTCCAATATGTTTAGGTGACGTAAGTAGAACATTTAGAGTGGCACCGAGAAATACAATAAAGAACATAGACTAAGAACATCTCTCGGTGGTGTATTGAAGAACATTTCGTTTTTTCCTCGCTTCTGAAACCTTGAAAGAGGGCAGAAGACACTCTCTTGCAATCTATTGACCACCTCAGTAGACTAACACTAATATTACATCGAGTAGCTGATGTAGGACACTATTTCTATACTCGTTGTCAAGTAGAGATATAAAAAAAAACGTGAAACTAGTGGAAGTGTGTGCAGTGAGTGGCACTGCAAGTTTGTACACTCATGGAACCAGAGAGACGAGGAGAGAGCTGTCGTCTCTTACTACAGGCCTGGTCATGGACCGGGCTCCGGGGGGGAGGGGGCGTTGACCCCCCGGACACAAAAGGTTCAAGCCCCACCCGTTCTGTCACACGTACTCAGTCTTTAAATGGCTTAGTAAAAGGCAAAAAAAAAAAACAAGTCTGAATGTACACGAGGTCGTTACGACACAAGAACGGAATAAAGCGAGGCTATTGGTGCAAGAATTAGGAGAGACACCCCGGGTGCAACCTGAGTGAGGGTTAGCGACGTTATCAGAGTCCAGAGGATATAACATGAGAAGCCAAGGAAGAAAAAAGGAGAAAAAAGCAAGACGGTAGACAAGAAAGAAACGAGACGAGGAAGACTGACATGTGGGAGCAATAAAGATGGTAATTAGGCAGCAGTTAAGAAAGATGTGGGAAAGGATAATAAAATTATCTCAAAATTAACACCGTGAGAAGAGACTTGGGAGGAGGAGGAGGAGGAAGAGGAGGAGTGGTGATGGTGAGGTTAGGGCTGTAGTGATGGTGTGTTAGGGAAGGGTGTGACTAGGATGGTGGCTAGGGTGGTGGCTAGGGTGGTGGCTAGGGTGGTGGCTAGGGTGGTGGCTAGGGTGGTGGCTAGGATGGTGGCTAGGGTGGTGGCTAGGGTGGTGGCTAGGGTGGTGGCTAGGGTGGTGGCTAGGGTGGTGGCTAGGGTGGTGGCTAGGGTGGTGGCTAGGGTGGTGGCTAGGGTGGTGGCTAGGGTGGTGGCTAGGGTGGTGGCTAGGTGGTGATGGTGGCTAGTCTGGTGGTGGCTAGGTGATGGCTAGGGGTGATGGCAGTGAGCGGTGGTGGCCTAGGGTGGTGGCTAGTGGGGCTATGTGGTGGTGGTGGGCTAGGGTGAGGTGGTGGAGGTGGGCTAGAGGGTGGTGACTAGGTGATGGCTAGGGTGGTGGGTAGGGTTGGGTGAGTGGTGTGGCGAAGAGGGTAGGGTGTTACGGCCGCGTGATATTTCAGCCTTGCCAGTTGGCTCATACTTCCTGCTGTGTGAACTGGTACGTACACACACACACACACACACACACACACACACACACACACACACACACACAAAGTGCAAAGGTTTGCAACTAGACTAGTCCCGGAGCTAAGGGGTATGTCCTACGAGGAGAGGTTAAGAGAAATCGAAATGACGACACTGGAGGACAGGAGAGATAGGGGGGACATGATAACGACATATAAAATACTGAGAGGAATTGACAAGGTGGACAGAGACAGAATGTTCCAGAGATGGGACACAGCAACAAGGGGTCACAGTTGGAAGTTGAAGACTCAGATGAATCACAGGGATGTTAGGAAGTATTTCTTCAGTCACAGAGTGGTCGGGAAGTGGAATAGTTTGGGAAGCGATGTAGTGGAGGCAGGTTCCATTCATAGCTTTAAGAAGAGGTATGATAAAGCACATGGCGCAGGAAGAGTGACCCAGTAGCGGCCAGTGAAGAGGCGGGGCCAGGAGCTATGACTCGACCTCTGCAACCACAACTAGGTGAGTACACACACACACGAGTATGCAGCTCCATCATACAACCCCTGAGCAAACATTTTCAGAACTAGAGTAAGATGAGAACTAGAGGAGTCATGATTACGACATAGAAGATTCCCAGAGAACTTGACAAGACAGACACACTAATAGAAAGGAAACGAGAACAAAGAAGAAATAAAACTCAGAGTCGGAGAAAGAGTCACAGTGTAGCGAGAAATTGCTTCCACAGTTTAAATATTAAGAATAATAAATTATTGTTACATTCATGTGGGAGCGCTGAACCCGTAGGGGTCATACAGCGCCGGGGGAATGGAAGGCATTCAGGACTACCTGCCTAAGTGGAGTCTACCTGGAGAGTATTCCGGGGGTCAACGCCTTAGCGGCCCGGTCCATGACCAGGCCTCCTGGTGGATCAGGGCCTGATCAACGAGGCTGTTACTGCTGGCCGCACGCAGTCCAACGTACGAACCACAGCCCGGCTGATCCGGTACTAACTTTAGGTATCTGTCCAGCTCCCTCTTGAAGACAACCAGGGGTTTATTGGTAATGCCTCTTATGGCTGGTGGGAGGCTGTTGAATAGTCTTGGGCCCCGGACACTTACTGTGTTTTCTCTTAGTCAAATAAAGGCGCCCCTACTTTTCACTTAGGGTATGCTGCATCGCCTGCCAAGTCTTTTGCTTTCGTAGGGAGTGATTTTTGTGTGCAGATTAGGGACCAGTCCCTCCAAGATCTTAGAGGTGTAGATTATGATGTATCTCTCTCTCCTGCGCTCCAGTGAGTACAAGTCAAGTGCTTCCAAGCGTTAGCAGTAGTTAAGGTGTTTCATGGAAATTATATGTGCAGTAAAGGTTCTCTATACATTCTCTAAATCTACAATTTCACCTGCCTTGAATGGTGATGTTAATGTACAGCAGTATTCCAGCCAAGAGAGAACAAGTGATTTAAAAAGAATCATCATTGGCTTGGCATTTCTTGTCTTGAATGTTCTCATTATCCATCCTATCAGTTTCCTCGCAGATGTGATCGTAGCACTGTTGTGATCCTTGAAAGTGAGATCCTCAGACATTACCACTCCTAGGTCCTTCACATTACTTTTCGGTCCTAGCTATTATTTCCTACAGTTTTCCATAACGGAGTAGTTGGAATTTGTCTTCATTGAACATCATATTGTTCTCCGTTGCCCATTGGAAAACTTGGTTTATATCTTCTTGGAGGTTAACCGTGTCCTCAATAGATGACAGTTTCATGCAGATCCTAGTATAGTCTGCAAAGGATGATAAGGTGCTATGGTTTACATCTTTGTCTATGTCTGATATGAGGATGAGGAACAGGATAGGGGCGAGTACTCTGCCTTGTGGAACAGAGCTCTTTACTATGGCAGCTTCCGATTTAACTCTGTTTACCACTACTCTTTGTGTTCGATTGGTTAGAAAGTTGAAGATCCATCTGCCTACTTTACCAGTTATCACTTTAGCACGCATTTTGTGTGCTATTACACCATGATCGCACTTGTCAAAGGCTTTTGCAAAATCTGTGTATACTACATCTGCATTCTGTTTGTCTTCCAGTGCATCCAAGCCCATATCATAGTGGTCCAGTAGTTGCGAGAGGCAGGAGCGACCTGCTATGAACAATTGTTGCTCTGGATTGTGCAATTGTTGGGAGTCCAAGAGGTTTGCAATTCTGCTTCTTAGAACTCTTTCAAAGATTTTTATTTTTTTTATTGGTCTATAGATCTTAGCTATTGCTTTGCTGCCCCATTTATGAAGTGGGGCTATATCGTTTGTGTTTAGTGACTGTGGAATCTCACCTGTGTCTATGCTCCTTCTCCATAGCATACTTAGGGCCCGTGAGAGGGGTTTCTTGCAGTTCTTAATGAGCACAGAGTACACTTCCTTAAATCAGTAGTCCACAATCTTTTAGTATGAAAGGGCCAATTTGAAAAGCCAGATTTAAAGGAGGGCCACATTTTGTATTTTTTTTTTAAATTTTTATGAATAACAAAAATATTTTGTAATTGTTGACATTGTGCAGTGTGGAACCTTCATAAAAGTGAATTCATAATTTCATGTGAGGGCCGAATCCATTTTCTAGAAGGGCCACATGCGGCCCTAGGATTGCAGGTTGGGAACCCCTGATATAGATCAAGAACCCCTCAACAGCATCTAGGAACCTCCCTTGAGGGGAAGGGATGATAAAGTTCTTCCTGCCAGGAAGGAGGTGGAACTTCTCATTAATTAAGTGTGTGCAGTTAGTGGTAATGCAAGTCTGTACACTCATGGAACCAGAGATACGAGGAGAAAGCTGTCGTCTCTTACTACAGGCCTGGTCATGGACCGGGCTCCGGGGAGCGTTGATCTTCGTTGACCCTTGCTTCACACGGCGAGGGTCCAGATTCGACTCCCGGCGAGGGTAGAAATATTTGGCGTGTTTCTTTACACCGGTTGTTTATGTTCCCCATCAGTAAAATGGGTACCTGGGTGTTAGTCGACTGGTGTGGGTCGCATCCTGGGACAAAACTGACCTAATTTGCCCGAAATGCTCTGCATAACAAGGGGCTTTCTATATATAGTAGTATGTCATTGATGTCAGTTAGGCCTGTATACCTTGTATATGTAGTTGTAGAAATAAAGATATTATTATTATTATTATTATTATTATTATTATTATTAATATTATTATATATTATAAGTTAATAAAATCTAGTTAGAGTGTTCAGAAAAAGGTATATGTTATATATGTGTACTGAGCGTGGAAAACAGACGTTTTTTGCATTAGGCATCAGTAACCAGCTGGGCTTATGATAGGTGGGAGACAGTGGACCTGTAGGCATGGAAAATGGGTTCGTAGTTCTGTCTTGTAAGACGGACTGATGGAGTTTACCAAGACAGTGAACTATCTGGTACCGTATTCGGATAATGTGAAGTACAATGTACATATGGGATTCAGTCTGGGTGTAGTAGTGGGCAGTACAAGAACCGGATACTGAAACGGTGTGCCAGTGTCTCGGCTCTGGTGGCCAGGTGGTTTAACTAAAGCTCTCGCTTCACGCGGCGAGGGTCTGGGTTCGATTCCCAGACAGGGTAGAAACATTGGGCGTGTTTCTTTACACTCGTTGTCTATGTTCACCCATTAGTGAAATGGGTACCTGGGTGTTAGTCGACTGGTGTGGGTTGCATCCTGGGACACTGACCTAATTTGCCCGAAATGCTCAGCATAACAAGGGGCTTTCTATATAGTAGTATGTCATTGATGTCAGCTATGGTCTGTATACCTTGTACATGTACTTGTAGTAAATAAAGATATTATATTATTATCTCCCTAGATAAAATCGAAGATTTCTCGTCCCCAGAGAGAGAGAGAGAGAGAGAGAGAGAGAGAGAGAGAGAGAGAGAGAGAGAGACCTGCTACACAGATTTCTACACACTAAGTGCATGGCCGGTAGTATGGGGCTTTCCCCCCCCCCAACCCACAGGTGTATATCCTATTATTCATCCCTTGTACCTTTTATTCAACATAAATTGCTCTCCTTCCTGTAAGTTATAAAGTTATAGTGATACTATAATATTAAAATAATGATAATCTAGATTTGAAAAAAAAAAGATTGTTGGTCTTCCAAGGGAATATGAGGTGTGTGGATCAGAGGGGAACTTTAAGTGAGACATTCACTCGGTGTCGGGCTTCTGTCAAGTAATTCCTTACGTGTCTTGAAGACTGGAGGTGTGGATCCTATGTAAGGGGTGTGTCCCCGTGTCTAGTAAATGGGTATTGAATACCTATGAAAGTTATGAAGTAAATAAGGATTGAAAAAAAAATTAGAGGGTCCATTGGTCACCACCACCACCACTGCTCTATAAATCACTGCCCCATTGTCACCACTGTTCTACAGATCGCTGCATCACCACCACTACTGCTCTACAAATCCTTGAGATAACACTAGTAGTCACCACCACCACCGCCACCACCTACAACCACTGCTCTAGAAATCATTACCTCGCTGTCATCTCTGCGTTACAGTCACTGTTCCACAAATCAGCCCAAGATACTGTTTTTCTAGCAGTGAAGAAATATTAAGAGAAATATAACAGCGATAATCTACGAGGCAGATAACTAGGCACACTCGAGGCTTCACTCCCAAGTGACATGCATACATCTTGCAATATTGATAATCATGAAGAAGTAGGGGTCATTTGAAGGCTCTTGGAAGACCCCTAAGTGCCCTCCTATCTTCCTATATCAAAGACTAATTTTTCAATATTTATCGGTCATTTGGGTTGCAAAACTGGGCGAAATGGCGCTGCCTGCTTCGGTAATATTGATATATGTCTGTTGAATCATCGGGGAATTGGCAAAGAGAGGTGTAGATCCACTTAGAAGTGTAATATGAGAGGTGATGGGTGGGGGTCAGGAGAGATCCTCTCAATACGCCAGGGTTAAGTAGCGATGATTTGCCTCAAGCAATAACTGTTTGTTTAAGATCTTCTCTGCCAATTGTGTTCAAGATTTTACTTCATTGTGCCTCGCCTATTGTAAAGCTAATGCGTTTAACATCAGTAATCTAACTTTATTAGTGTTATAAGTGTTTATCGTTTTATTGGTACTTGTTCAGTGTAAGCACACAGTGTTCTCTCTGAACGTTCCATAATCACTCTACGTGTTCATTGTTCATTGTCTGTGCCACTTGTTCAAGACGAGTGCACTCAGCTGAGGTACATCGTGGAAATAAAGACCCTGGTAGCAGGGATACCATTTAGGACGATGTTTCACCCAATATTGGGTGAAACGTCGTAATTTAAAAAAGGTTTCTCTGCTAAAAATGTCTATTTTCTCTCTCTCATCCCTTCACAAACACACACAAGCTGAAGACTCAGATGAGTCAACGGGATGTTAGGAAGCATTTCTTCAGCCACAGAGTAGTCAGGAAGTGGAATAGTCTAGAGAAAGATATAGTGGAGGCAGGAACCATACATAGTTTTAAGACAAGGTATGATAACGCTCATGGAGCAGGGAGAGCAGAGACCCAGTAGCGGACAGCGAAGAGGCGGGGCCAGGAGCTGAGTCTCGACCCCTGCAACCACAATTAGGTGAGTACACTCATATTCTCACATTCTCACACCCTCTCTCATCCACGCACACACTCACACTCACTTATACTCACACTCACTCATACTCATACTCACATTCATTCATACTCATACTCACACTCACACTCACTTATACTCACAAACACTCATGCACTCTCCTCAACCTACATACTGTCAAAATATTCTAAAGAACATAGTACGGAAAATGATACCGGGATACTTGGAAAGAAGACTTTACAGCAAACCATCAGGAATTACGACATGGAAAGTCCTGTTCGCTTGAATTCTACGACAGTCACAGCAATAAAAGAAGGAAGAGTTGGGTGAGAGTGACAAGTGGGGTTCCGCAAGGATCGGTGTGTGGACCACTTTTGTTTCTAATATACGTGAACGACCTACCAGGGAGGGATTTGAGTTCTGTGTGGGGTCCAGTGAGGTTATCACTGTCCTGGAGAGGGCAGTGATAAACTCCAGAGAGCTAATTAAACTGCAGATGTGGTCAAACAAGTGTTTTCTAGAGTTTAAATCAAAGTCATGCCTGTCAGAGAAGGTGAGGGCAGACTAGGCACTTTGTCTAGCATGGGAGGAGAGAACCTGCAAATATCGCACAGTAGAAAAGACCTGAGGGTAAATATGACACCAAACATTACCAGAATTACACACAAACACTGAAACTTTAACGCATGTTCAAGATTAACAAACTTCAGCACAACTTCTAGGAATTTTAACAATGAATTCTTCAGAAGTCTCTATACGCCCTTTAAAAGGACAATTACTGAATCCGCGGCCCAGCGTGGAGTCCACGCCTGGTCGAGCAAGAGTAGAAGCTCAAGAAAGTCCAGATGTTTGCAGATAGACTAGTACCAGACCTGAGGGGAGTACCCTGAGGGAGTGCCCTGGGGAAGTGACATGAAGGGTGTGCCCTGGGGGAGTGTCCTGAGGGTAGTGACCTGAGGGGTACAGAATTGAAGGAACTGAACCTGGCCCTACCTGAAGTCTTCCTGGAAGGTGTTTCGGGGGTCAACGCCCCCTGCGGCCTGATCCATGACCAGGCCTCGCGGTGGATCAGGGCCTGATCAACCAGGCTGTTACTGTTGGCTGCACGCAATCCAGCGTGTGAACCACAGTTCGGATGGTCACGTACTGACTTAATGTAACTGTCCAGTTCCCTCATGAAGGCAGCCAGGGGCCTAGGTTAAGTTAGGTTAAATTTATCAGTAAACCGGACAAGTTTTTCATGACGCGGGTCTTAGTCACATGATGACCCGCAGCTGGAGCTTTTGGTCGTCTGACCGAAGCCTTCCGCTGGCTTACAGGTCCATCCCTTTAAAAATTATGGTTATAATTAAACCATTAGGATTTTTTTGGTACTCCCGGAGAGAAGGACGAGGAGGTGAAGGGGACATGAGAACATCATGCAAAATCCTAAGAAGGATTGAACAGAGGGACACAGGTGGAAGCTGAAGAAACAAGAGCCACAGGGATGTAACAAACTATTTTTGTAGTCTCTGTGTGGTTGGTAAGTGGAGGCAAACTCCATGCACAGCTTTAAGAGTAGACATGGTAAGGCACAAGAAGCCAGAAATCGGTGATGCCGGTCAAGGTGGTTTAGGAGGCGGGGCCAGGAGCTAAGAATCGAGCCCCGCTAATAAGAACCAGTGAATATAAGTAGATGAGCACACACACACACACATGACAGCTATGTATAGTGCCTCCAGGACGTGTGATGGGGAAGTGACGTCACTGCTTGTATACGTGCTGCAGATCAGGCCCATACACCTGGCACCCTAGTACACACTGGCATCCTAGTACACACCTGGAACCCTAATACAAACCTTGTACTCTAGCTCACACTTGGCACCCTAGAAGCTCACACCTGGCACCCTAGTGCACATCTGGCACCCTAGCGCACACCCGGTACCCTAGTGCATACTTGGCACTCTAGTACACACCTGGCATTCTAGTACACATCTGGCACCCTAGCACACACCTAGCATCCTAGTACACACCTGGCACCTTAGCACACACCAGACACCCTAGCACACACCTAGCACCCTAGCACACACCACCCCTCTCTCTCTCTTGTCTTCCTGCTGTCACCCTGTCATAGAACTCCAGTAGGTTTGTGACACAGGATTTCCCGTCCCTGAAACCGTGTTGGCCGTCACTGATAAACTCATTCCTTTCTAGGTGTTCCACCACTCTTATCCTGATAATCTTCTCCATGACTTTGCATACTATACATGTCAGTGACACTGGTCTGTAGTTTAGTGCTTCATGTTTGTCTCCTTTTTTAAAAATTGGGACTACATTTGCTGTTTTCCATACCTCAGGTAGTCTCCCTGTTTCGATAGATGTGTTGAATATTGTTGTTAGTGGTACACATAGCGCCTCTGCTCCCTCTCTCAGGACCCACGGAGAGTTGTTGTCCAGCCCCATCGCCTTTGAGGTATCTAGCTCACTCAGCAGCCTCTTCACTTCTTTCTCTGTTGCATGTATTGTGTCCAACACTTGATGGTGTACTCCACCTCTCCGTCTTTCTGGAGTCCCTTCTGTCTCCTCTGTGAACACTTCTTTGAGTCTCATGTTGAGCTCCTCACACACTTCGCGGTCGTTTCTTGTGATCTCTCCTCCTTCCTTCCTCAGCCTGATTACCTGGTCCTTGACTCTTGATGTGACTGTACAACAGCTTTGGGTCAGATTTGGCTTTCGCTGCTATGTCATTTTCATAGCAGTGACCCCTGCTACTGGGGTAGAAACATATGTGTGGGAGCAGTGACCCCTGCTACTGGGGTAGAAACATATGTGTGGGAGCAGTGACCCCTGCTACTGGGGTAGAAATATATGTGTGGGAGCAGTGACCCCTGCTACTGGGGTAGAAACATATGTGTGGGAGCAGTGACCCCTGCTACTGGGGTAGAAACATATGTGTGGGAGCAGTGACCCCTGCTACTGGGGTAGAAACATATGTGTGGGAGCAGTGACCCCTGCTACTGGGGTAGAAATATATGTGTGGAGCAGTGACCCCTGCTACTGGGGTAGAAACATATGTGTGGAGCAGTGACCCCTGCTACTGGGGTAGAAACATATGTGTGGGAGCAGTGACCCCTGCTACTGGGGTAGAAACATATGTGTGGGAGCAGTGACCCCTGCTACTGGGGTAGAAACATATGTGTGGGAGCAGTGACCCCTGCTACTGGGGTAGAAACATATGTGTGGGAGCAGTGACCCCTGCTACTGGGGTAGAAACATATGTGTGGGAGCAGTGACCCCTGCTACTGGGGTAGAAACATATGTGTGAGAGCAGTGACCCCTGCTACTGGGGTAGAAACATATGTGTGGGAGCAGTGACCCCTGCTACTGGGGTAGAAACATATGTGTGGGAGCAGTGACCCCTGCTACCGGGGTGATCATACTGACTCTTCACGACCGGGTCTCCCCACACACCGGCACCAGCCAGAGAAAAAAGGGAAGGTGTCATTAACTGTTTGTGATGTGTTGGCACGAGGGGACGCAGGCACGAGGGGACGCAGGCACGAGGGGAGGGAAGAAGGCACGAGGGGATGGAAGCAGGCACCAGAAGTGTTAAGTACAGGAAAAAGTGATTTTATTTTAGTCAACAAAATTAGATACACTAGGGCAACCTCACACTGCTGGTGTATATGAGAGTCACTCAGTGTGAGTCACACTGAGAGTCACACAGCGTGAGTCACACCCAGTACGGAAGACACACCGTGGGTGCTCCCACAATGTAACTGTTATATAGACTAAGGTAAATGAAGGATGCAGATGCGTCATTATCATCAGAAGGATTTCTAATTTGCCGAGAATTGTCTAGCAAAGGTCTTGTAAGATAATACTTTGTGCTCTTATCTTCTAGTTTCAAAATCACACCAAGTTTAGTTATTTAAGACTATCCCTCCAGCTACCAGGTTTCTTGCATTGCGTTGCCCGCGGCTCAGACAGCTGGTACTAACCTCACATAAACACTTCACTATCAACTCAACAAGAGTCTCTCTTCTTTCTGCTGGGTTGATGATTTACATGTTTACATATTTACACTGGTGCTGGCGAGGCTGGGGGAGGAGGGGTCACCATGGGGGGAGAAGGCAATATGGCCGCATGACATTGGTACCTAGCCACGATCTACATGGTATTTGGCAGCCATCTCTCTTTACCCAGTGTAGGGCCAGAGGGAAGGGCAGGCTGAGAGAAAGAGAGAGAGAGAGAGAGAGAGAGAGAGAGAGAGAGAGAGAGAGAGAGAGAGAGAGAGAGAGAGAGAGAGAGAGAGAGAGAGAGAGAGAGAGAGAGAGAGAGAGGAGAGAGAGAGAGAGAGAGAGAGAGAGAGAGAGAGAGAGAGAGAGAGAGAGAGAGAGAGAGAGAAAGGAGAGAGAGGGAGAGAGAGAGAGAAAGGAGAGAGGAGAGAAAGAGAGAGAGAAGAGAGAGAAGAGAGTGAGAGAGAGAGAGAGAAGAGAGAGAAGGAGAGAAGGATTAGTAAAGGTAGTTCTGATTGTTTCATGTAGGTAGAAAAGTGTCACAGTTTGTTGTATCAGTAGATAATCGTTCTAGACTTGTTACTATTCAACTCAAGTAATAGATTCACGTACTCTGTTGTATTCCCAGCCTCCAGTGATCGTCAAGTAATTATTAGTGTGAACAGTACTTGTTGTATTCCCAGCTCCTCAGAGTGAATAAGTTCCACAGTACTCTGTTGTATTCCCAGCCCCCCCCCCCTCAGAGTGAATAAGTTCCACAGTACTTGTTCTATTCCCAGCCTCCCCTAAGAATGAATAAGTTCCACAGAACTCTGTTCTATTCCCAGCCTCCCCTCAGAGTGAATAAGTTCCGTAGTACTCTGTTGTATTCCCAGCCTCCCCTCAGAGTGAATAAGTTCCGTAGTACTCTGTTGTATTCCCAGCCTCCCCTCAGAGTGAATAAGTTCCGTAGTACTCTGTTCTATTCCCAGCTTCCCCTCAGAGTGAATAAGTTCCACAGTACTCTGTTCTATTCCCAGCTTCCCCTCAGAGTGAATAAGTTCCACAGTACTCTGTTCTATTCCCAGCCTCCCCTCAGAGTGAATAAGTTCCACAGTACTCTGTTCTATTCCCAGCTTCCCCTCAGAGTGAATAAGTTCCACAGTACTTTGTTCTATTCCCAGCTTCCCCTCAGAGTGAATAAGTTCCACAGTACTCTGTTCTATTCCCAGCCTCCCCTCAGAGTGAATAAGTTCCACAGTACTTTGTTCTATTCCCAGCTTCCCCTCAGAGTGAATAAGTTCCACAGTACTCTGTTCTATTCCCAGCCTCCCCTCAGAGTGAATAAGTTCCACAGTACTTTGTTCTATTCCCAGCCTCCCCTCAGAGTGAATAAGTTCCACAGTACTTTGTTCTATTCCCAGCCTCCCCTCAGAGTGAATAAGTTCCACAGTACTTTGTTCTATTCCCAGCCTCCCCTCAGAGTGAATAAGTTCCACAGTACTTGTTCTATTCCCAGCCTCCTCAGAGTGAATAAGTTCCACAGTACTCTGTTCTATTCCCAGCTTCCCCTCAGAGTGAATAAGTTCCACAGTACTTTGTTCTATTCCCAGCCTCCCCTCAGAGTGAATAAGTTCCACAGTACTCTGTTCTATTCCCAGCCTCCCCTCAAAGTGAATAAGTTCCACAGTACTTTGTTCTATTCCCAGCCTCCCCTCAGAGTGAATAAGTTCCACAGTACTCTGTTCTATTCCCAGCTTCCCCTCAGAGTGAATAAGTTCCACAGTACTTTGTTCTATTCCCAGCTTCCCCTCAGAGTGAATAAGTTCCACAGTACTCTGTTCTATTCCCAGCCTCCCCTCAGAGTGAATAAGTTCCACAGTAGTCTTTGTCTCTATTCCCATTTGTCTCTCCCCTCTAGAGTGAATAAGTTCCACAGTACTCTATTCTATTCCCAGCTTCCCCTCAGAGTGAATAAGTTCCACAGTACTTTGTTCTATTCCCAGCCTCCCCTCAGTGAATAAGTTCCACAGTACTCTGTTCTATTCCCAGCCTCCCCTCAGAGTGAATAAGTTCCACAGTACTTTGTTCTATTCCCAGCCTCCCCTCAGAGTGAATAAGTTCCACAGTACTCTGTTCTATTCCCAGCCTCCCCTCAGAGTGGATAAGTTCCACAGTACTCTGTTCTATTCCCAGCCTCCCCTCAGAGTGAATAAGTTCCACAGTACTCTGTTCTATTCCCAGCTTCCCCTCAGAGTGAATAAGTTCCACAGTACTCTGTTCTATTCCCAGCCTCCCCTCAGAGTGAACAAGTTCTCTCCCCAACATATTAAATTAAATTGAAATTAATGTCCCAGTACCCAGTATTAAGACTAAGAGAATTTGTGCATTAAATTCACTTACATCCCAGTACGCACTTAGCTCACACACTGAGGTCCAGAGTTCGAAGCCCCGGTACGGCTGGATAACATTAGGACATGTTTCCATAAGACACCTGTTGTCCCTGTTCACACATCAGTATAAAATGGGTACCTGGGTGTTAGTCGACTGGTGTGGGTCGCATCCTGGGACAAAACTGACCTAATTTGCCCGAAATGCTCAGCATAACAAGGGGCTTTCTATATAGTAGTGTGTCATTGATGTCAGCTATGGTCTGTATACCTTGTACATGTACTGTATAAATAAAGATATTATTATTATTATTATTATTATTATTTATCATTCTCTTTTATTGTGGTTTGGCGTTATCACTAAACAAGGCTTAATTATATCTAAGTGGTTGTTAAGTGGTAAGGAGGTCCCCGCCCTCCTCTATGTAATTTACGTTGGTTTCAGAAGTGTCAGTTTTTAAGTGGCCAATTAAGTGAAGGTGGTTAAGTGGAATTTATTTACTAATTAAATCTGCCGAGGGCAATGGATATCACGCTCGTTCACACCCGGTATAACACTGCAATATTCTATATGATAGTTACACAGTGAGAACATCCGTTGTTTGCTGCTATAATATTCTATATGATAGTTACACAGTGAGAACATCCGTTGTTTGCTGCTATAATATTCTATATGATAGTTACACAGTGAGAACATCCGTTGTTTGCTGCTATAATATTCTATATGATAGTTACACAGTGAGAACATCCGTTGTTTGCTGCTATAATATTCTATATGATAGTTACACAGTGAGAACATCCGTGGTTTGCTGCTATAATATTCTATATGATAGTTACACAGTGAGAACATCCATGGTTTGCTGCTATAATATTCTATATGATAGTTACACAGTGAGAACATCCGTGGTTTGCTGCTATAATATTCTATATGATAGTTACATTGAGAGAACAAAAACTAGCTATGTTTGCCTGCCATGTTCCATCACACAGGATGAGTTGCATACACAGGGAGACTTCAGTCTCAGCATGGCAACGAGAACGTCGCCTAGCCACCGTGGCTTCAGCACTAGCCACCGTGGCTTCAGCACTAGCCACCGTGGCTTCAGCACTAGCCACCGTGGCTTCAGCACTAGCCACCGTGGCTTCAGCACTAGCCACCGTAGCTTCAGCACTAGCCACCGTGGCTTCAGCACTAGCCACCGTGGCTTCAGCACTAGCCACCGTGGCTTCGGCACTAGCCACCGTGGCTTCAGCACTAGCCACCGTGGCTTCAGCAACAGAGCTTCGAAGGTCTCGTTCCAGCAGAGCTGGAGTTACTATTACTTAGAAAGTAATCTCTCTCGGGTTGAAAATACCTTCATTATAAGAGACAAGAAAAACGATTAACTAAAACTTACTAAACTACGTTTATATGGCTACAAATACATCTATGTAGACACATGAAGGAGCCAGGGAGAGAAGGATAATGTGGGTGTGGGGAATGAAGGTGGGGGTATAAGGAAGGCGAGCCTGGTGGAGGGAAAGGAGTGTGGGGGTGGAAATATGTGCTATGGTGAGCGGGTGGGGAAGCTTGTGACGAATATGGGAAACGGAGACGAACACGTAGACAGGCAGAGAAAGCAGGAAAGAAAGGAAGCACTGAGGGAGAAGAAGGAAATTGAAAGCTAATAAGGAAGCATAAAGAAAGCACTAAATACCAAAGTAAGACAGCAGGTCTTATACAACACTCCTCAAGGATAAACTAAGAGGAATAGCACATAGGACGCGCAAAACATACAAGTGTGCAAACAAGACAAGACTGACACGGAGAGTGCTAATGTTATTGAAGTGCAAAGAGGAGAAACTAAGTTGAGTAGAACAAAACAGTGAGAAACTTGCAAGCAAACAAGTAGCAAACAAGCAAGCAAGCACGCAGAGGCAAGCAATAAGCGCAAGCAAGCAAACAAGGAAAGAACAAAGCAAGGCAAGCAACAAGCAAGCAAGCAAGCAAGCAAACAAGCAAGCAAGCAAGCAGTGTGAAGACAGAAGACAGAGATGATAAACACATGACGTAGGTGGCAGATATGAACACTCAGCTCAACTATAGACTGTTAGTAAGATATTATTAGAAATTCGGGAGATATTTGTTAACTTGATGCTTCCAGGATGAGGGGGCCAACCAGCCCGCTGCCCGGTCCGCACACGCCTCAGAGCCCCGCTGCCGGGTCTCGCACACGCCTCAGAGCGCCCCCCCCCGCCAGGGTCTCGCACCACGCCAGCCCCGTCAGGGTCCCCAGCTAGAGCGCCCGCGCCCGGCTCGCCCACGCCTCAGAGCGCCCGCTGCCCGGGATCCGCACGCACGCCTCAGAGCGCCCCCCGCTGCACGGGTCCTCGCACCACGCCTCAGAGCGCCCCGCTGCCCGGGTCTCGCACCACGCCTCAGAGCGCCCCGCTGCCCGGGTCTCGCAGCCCCGCCTCAGAGCGCCCCCTGCTGCCCGGGTCTCGCACCACGCCTCAGAGCGCCCCCTGCTGCCCGGGTCTCGCACCACGCCTCAGAGCGCCCCCTGCTGCCCGGGTCTCGCACCACGCCTCAGAGCGCCCCCTGCTGCCCGGGTCTCGCACCACGCCTCAGAGCGCCCACCGCTGCCCTGTGTCCGCCCACGCCTCAGAGCGCCCCCGCTGCCCGGTCTCGCACCACGCCTCAGAGCGCCCCGCTGCCCGGGTCTCGCACCACGCCTCAGAGCGCCCCCTGCTGCCCGGGTCTCGCACCACGCCTCAGAGCGCCCCCTGCTGCCCGGGTCTCGCACCACGCCTCAGAGCGCCCCCCGCTGCCCGGGTCTCGCACCACGCCTCAGAGCGCCCCCTGCTGCCCGGGTCTCGCACCACGCCTCAGAGCGCCCCCCGCTGCCCGGGTCTCGCACCACGCCTCAGAGCGCCCCCGCTGCCCGGGTCTCGCACCATGACTAAGAGCGCCCCCTGCTGCCCGGGTCTCACGCACCCGCCTCAGAGCGCCCCGCTGCCCGGGTCTCGCACCACGCCTCAGAGCGCCCCCGCTGCCCGGGTCTCGCACCACTGACCTCCGAAGAGCGCCCCTGCCGGGTCCGCCACGCCCAGAGCGCCCGCTGCCGGTCCACCACGCCTCAGAGCGCCCCGCGCCGGGTCTCGCACGCTAGAGCGCCCGCTGCCCGGGTCTCCAGCCTCAGAGCGCCGCTGCCCGGCCCACCAGCCAGAGCGCCCGCTGCCCGGGTCCACCACGCCTAGAGCGCCCCGCTGCCCGGGTTCGACCACCCCTCAGAGCGCCCCTGCTGCCCGGTCTCGCACCAGCCTCAGAGCGCCCCGCTGCCCGGGTCCGCACCACGCTCAGAGCGCCCCGCTGCCCGGGTCTCGCACCACGCTCAGAGCGCCCCGCTGCCCGGGTCTCGCACCACGCCTCAGAGCGCCCCCGCTGCCCGGGTCTCGACCACGCCTCAGAGCGCCCCGCTGCCGGTCTCGCACCACGCCTCAGAGCGCCCCCTGCTGCCGGGTCTCGCACCACGCCTCAGAGCGCCCCGCTGCCCGGGTCTCGCACCACGCCTCAGAGCCCCCGCTGCCCGGGTCTCGCCACGCTCAGAGGCGCCCCGCCGCTGCCCGGCGCTCTCGCACCACGCCTCAGACCCCCCGCTGCCCGGGTCTCGACCACGCTCAGAGCGCCCCTGCTGCCCGGGTCTGCACCACGCCTCAGAGCCCCCGCGCCGGTCTCGCACCAGACTCGACGCCCCGCTGCCCGGGTCTCGCACCCCTCAGAGCGCCCCGCTGCCGGGTCTCGACCACGCCTCAGAGCCCCCTGCTGCCCGGGTCTCGCACCACGCCTCAGAGCCCCCGCTGCCGGGTCTCGCACCACGCCCAGAGCGCCCCTGCCCGGGTCTACCACGCCTCAGGCCCCCGCCCGGGTCTCGCACCACGCCTCGAGCCCCCCGCTGCCCGGTCTCGCACCGCCTCAGGCGCCCCCTGCTGCCGGGTCTCGACCACGCCTCGAGCGCCCCGCTGCCGGGTCTCGACACGCCTCAGAGCGCCCCCGCTGCCCGGTCTCGCCACGCTAGAGCGCCCCCGCCCCGGGTCTCGCCCACCCAGAGCGCCCCGCTGCCGGGTCTCGACCACGCCTCAGAGCCCCCCGCTGCCCGGGTCTCGACCCGACCTCAGAGCGCCCCCGCTCCTGGTCGCACGCTCAGGCGCCCCGCTGCCCGGTCTCGACCACGCCTCAGAGCGCCCCGCTGCCCGGGTCTCGCACCACGCCCTCAGGACCGCCCGCCTGCCCGGTCTCGCACCACGCCTCAGAGTGCCCCCCAGCTGCCTGGTCTCGCACGGATGCTCTCAGCAAAGATTCGGGAATGAATTGAATGACGAACTCCGGGGTCCACCGTACTCACATGACGCTTATTATAAACTCTACTTCGCTTATTTATCTATCACACTCATCTAATATGACATAATAAACAATATAAATAACATAAAAACCTGATATAAACTCTAGAATGAATAAAATATGCATAGTGGACCCCCGAGTTACAATTACCCTGAAATCGTACAATTATGTAAGATAATATTGTAAGTGTTTTTATTAAGTATTTTGGGGTCTGAAATGGATTAACTCACTGACATTATTTCTTAAGGAGCAAATGTTCGGTAATGGCACTTGAGCAGGTTTCTGGAATGAATTTTTGCTTCGTTACTCGGGGGTCCACGTATGTCATTACGAATGCAAGTGGGGAGACAGTGGTGCGTACCTTGCTTTCCACCTATGAAAACATCTTCCCATTTTTTCCTCCTTTCAGATGTTAAAAGAAAAAACGGATTTTGTAAGGGCTAACCCATTAGATTCTTCTTTCAAAAGAAAACCATAATGTAAAAAGGGAAAGGGTAATACACCATTTACTTTTTTTCAGAAGATAGGCAGAGGGCTTATCCCGTCAGGATTTTTATTTCATTTCGTTTTTCTATCGCTAATCGTTTAATTGCTACCTTAATCCCAACTTTTACTGAACTTAATTTTTAAACCCCCAAACCCCGACCGGCCCCGGCAGGGGGGGAACATTTTAAAAATAAATAAGAGGGTTTTATTTTTGAAGATCCCAAATAACAAAAAAAAAACACAATAATACTTGAGGCGCTTTAATAATGATAATAATAACACAGAGTAATTTTTTGAGGCATATAAAACGTTAATATAGACTTTTTTTTTTAACCATTTATGATTTTTTTTCAAAGTTATAAATAAACACCTAGAAAAAAATTTAAATAAATAAGATGTTTTTCCCCAAGGGGTTAAAGAGGAACATTTTCCCCTTTCCCGGTCCAGGCTGGTAACAACAACACCCGGTTTTTTTAAAAAAACTGCGAACCTTCTACCCCCCTTTCCCCCCCTTTTCATTTAATCTTGTTTATACCCTAACTCTACATTAAGCCCTTTTTTCCACTGCATGCCTTTACCATCCCCGCCTCTACCCCCCCCCCCCCTACCCCCGCCCCCCTCCCCCCCGCCCGCCCCAAACCACTGCCCCCTCTACCACCCCTCCCCCCCCGAACATCAGCCCTTTTGGATTTTTTTCCCCGGGATAGATTTTGATTTGTTTATGCACATACGGGCGCTCCCCACACACACTTGTATTTTTCTACCATTTCCTTCTTCACTTTTTTGGTGTTTCTCACTTTCTTTTTCCAAAGGGCCCCAAGAAGGGTTTTGGGCCCCAGCATTTCCCCCAGTCACAATCAATAAAAAACACTAAACACAATGAAATTTTTTGGGGAAAAAATTTTTGAGCATGCAGGGGAATGTTTAAGGGTCAAAGCAAAAAAGGGGAGACCTCGCGGGGGCGCAAGCCGGGGGAGGGGGAAAATCTGGGTTTACCAAAAAAAACCCGAAAAAGGGGAAAAAGCCAAAAGCAAAGAAAAAACGCCAACCCGGGGGGCTGAAACTCGGGTTTCACTGTACTTTTTATCAGACAGTCAGCCCCTAGGGTAAAGGGGGCCCCAGCTATCAGTGAGAAATGCCCAGGTTAATCACACAACAATTTCCCCAAAAAAAAATGGGGTTTGTATGTTTTCTGGGCTCCGCCCCGGGTTTTGAATTTTTTAAAACCCCAAATTCTCAAAAAAATTTTCATTTAATTCCCCCCTTTTTCACCCCCAAAATATATATCCTCCACACCTCCCTGAATGTTTTTTTTTGGGGCCCGGGGGTTTACACTTGACCCATCCTGGCGTTACAGACACCTCAGAGCCCTTTTTTGGGATTGCCATTCACCCATTATTTTTTTTTTATCTTCTATTTTTTTCACTTTGTGCTACTTTTGTTCCCACTTTTCCCAACCTGTTTTTGCACTTGACTTTTTGATTTTTGGTCGCATTTTTTCTTTTTATTTTTAACTATGAACATAAGGGCAAAAAAGGGTTTTCCCCCCCGACCTCTTGCCCTTCACTGGTTCTACAAATATTGGCACTTTCATTTTTTTTAAATTGTGGTCTACCCCTTTCCCTTTTTCCCCCTTTTAAAAACCCGCCATTTTTGGAATTTTTCACTGACCCTGACACAATCACTGATTTCTGCTGAAAAAAAAGGCTATAAAAAAACTAAGATTCGGGAAACTTTTGGGGGGTTACGCCCCTGACTGGGGGGACTCACCAATTTTGGTTGAAGGGGTTTAGCATGCCCCCGGTGTGTAGTTTTTTTTGTTTATTTATTAATAATGGGGGTGGGGTGGCCAGTTAATATACATATCAATTTTTTTATTTTTCTTTGGAAACATCCTGTTTTCCCCCCGTTGGACTACTTTTTGCCAGAATTGTAAGTCATTCTGATACCAGAGGAAATTTAATTTTTATACCAGTACTGTAGATCATCCTGGCATTTAGGTAATAGAGCCAATACTGCAGATTTATCCTGGCAACAGAGGTTTGGGAATTTTTCCCTTTTACCGTACTGAGGGGGTTCTGGACCAGGGGGGGCTTTTTAAAAATACTGCAGGGGGCCCCCCTGGCACTGGGGGAAAATTTGACATTATGAAACTTTGGGGTTTTACCAGTTTCATAATGTTTGGTAAGTGGTATAAACTTTAAAATGTATAGGACAACTTTTTTAAAAATTTTTTTTTTAACTCTTTTGTATAAATTTGTCATAGGTAATACCAAATGAAGTGAAATTTAGATTATAACATAGAAATATAAAATGGTGACAAGGGGGGTATGAAATTTATTTGATATGGGGGGGAAAAAGGGTTTGTTAAAATATTGATTTTAAAAAATTTTTTTTAAAATCACATTGATTTAAGGATTTTAACAATATTTGTAAACCAGTTGACAGATAAAATTTTTTCTTTCATATTTTTAAAGGGGAAAATTTAAATTTGGGGGGTTTTTTTTTACATGGAGCCCCTTTTAAATAGGTCATAACAGGGGTGGTATATCAAAGAGATACTTGTTTCTAGTATTTAGTCTGTGTTTTTTTTTTGCAGCTCTCCGGGAAAAGTCAGAGGTCGGGTTGATATTTTGGGATTTTGTCCGGGGGGAAGATGCTATTTATGACTGTTGATAGTAGTAATAAATGATAACTGGTATTGGGAAGGTAATATTTATGAAAACCAGTAGTAGTAAAAATGATAACGGTATTAGGGAAAGGGAAAATTATTTATGTGACCAGTGTAGTAATGAATAATAAATGGTTTTATAGTGGGCCCCGTATAACTAATTTTAAAAGTTTTTAACTGAGGGTAACGGTTTTTTGGGTGAAGGAACTATTAATGTGACTTTATAGTAATAAGGGGATTTAACTGATATTAGGGTAAGGAACCCCAAAAAGTGACTTTTTAAAGGAAATGGAAAACCCCGAATATATCCAGTAATTATTTTTTCATCTGGTTTTCCATCACTTATTTCAGGGGTATTGGGGCCTCATTGTCAAGTCCAGGGATTTTGTGTTCCACATATAATACAGAACCCCCTTTTTGATAGATTTGGGGAAATAGGGGAAAAAACCCCCGGCCATTTGAGGGAAAAACAAAAGCTTTTGGGTTTTTTCATTGTCTGCTGTCGTTACAATCACAGAAAACATCTCAGCCCAAAGTTCCTTACGGCCCCCCCCATTTATTGAATTTTTGAATTAATTTTTGTTTCATAAATTCCTGTTTTAAGAATTTTTTCCATCTGTGACACAGGGAAAAAAACTCCATTTTTAAAATAAATTTTAAAAATATATCATGTCTTAAATTTTTAGAAAATATTAATACAGTAACCAAAAAGATAAAATTAAGTTGAAGGACTTTTTTCCCCCGCTTATTTTCTTTTCCAAATTTAGTCTTAATTGACTGGTTGCATGATATGAAAACTTTTGGCATATTATAAAGACATTTTGCAAATGAAAGATCATTTTAGCAGTGACTTGAGATATTAGAAGCCCAAGACTAAGAGAAAAAAAAAAGTTCATTGTTAGGGCCGGGGAAGATTATAAACCATCAAACATTTTTAATTAAAATATACTTTTTTTAAAATGTTTGGAAAATACATTGTTTCAAAAAGTGTTTTGGAAAAATACATTTCAAAATTGTTTGGAAAAATTAGCAATAAACATTTAAATTCTTTTTTATAAAAGAAATTTTAAGGTTTTTGAAGATATCTTGATCTGAGGAACTAGAGCACCCTTTGGGTCCAGTCACCCTTCCTTTTTCCCCGGGAATGCATAGCCCTTATAGATTTTCCCCCTTTTCCCCTTTTAAAAAAACTAAGAAAATTGGATTTTTTTTTTTGATTTTGCCAAATGTTCACTAAAACTCAATTATTATTCATTTTTATATTTCAAGGAAATTATTAGGGCCCGTCTTCATTATGTCTAAAAACTCGAAAGAAGTTAAGAAACAGAAATTATTTCCCCCCCAGAAGACAAACTATATCAAATTCACAATTTATAAAAAAAAATTTCACAAAAAATTTCAATTATCTCAAAAAGGGCTAAAGGAAAAAAACTTTTGGTTCAGTGGTTAAACGAATTTTCCCAAAAACTCTTTGAAATCCCATGAGGTTTTTACAAGAGAGAAACCTTATAATGTTTTAATGGAAAAAATTTTTTAAAAATATAAAAGTCACATAGAATTCATTCGGGGGAAAACCTATCAAAGGAAAAGGCTAAAAAAATTTTTTAAAACCACTTTAAACACTATAAAGAGAATTCATACGGGGGGAAACAATTAAAATCGCCTCCAAAAGTTTTTTAAAAACCCTCATTTAAAAATCACACAAAAATTATACTGGGGGTAAAATACGTGCTCGTATGCAAAAAACCTTTTCTCAAATATAATTTAAAAGTCATATGAGAACTCATACTGAGAGAAACCACATCAGTGTTCTGGGGCCAAAAGACTTTTCCTTAAAATCTAGTTTAGTAAGACACATGAGAATCAAAGGAGAAACCATATCATGTTCATGAAAAAGGTTTTCAGATAACTTTTTAGTAATACACATGAGAATTCATACTGAGAGAAGCCATATCAAAAGTTTTGTTTGCCAAAAGACTTTTCTGAAAAGGTCCCTTTTAAATGCACATGAGAATTATACTGAAGAGAAACCATATCATTGTTCCAATGTCAAGAAAATTTTCCCCAAAAACTAGTTTAGTAAGACACATGAACTCATACTGAGAGAAACCATATCAAGTTTGAGGCCCCAAAAAAGTTTTGATAAATTTATTAGTGAAACACATGGGAAATTTATACTGGGGAAACCGATAATTTTCCCGAGGCCTAAAACACTTTTCTACTAAACATTATTTATTAAATCACATGAAAATTCATACTGAGAGAAACCATTTCAGTGTTCAGTGTGTCCAAGTTTTTTTTAGATAAATTAGTTTAGGGAAACACATGAGAATTCATACTGAGAGAAACCATATCAGTAAACTAGAGTGTCTGAAAGAGTTTTCAGACAGATCTAATTTATTAAAACACACAAAAATACATTCCTTAAAGAAACCATATCAATGTTCAGAGTGTCTAAAAGGTTTTTCCGAAAAATCTAGTAGTGAGCAGGCATATGAGAATTCATTCTGAGAGAAACCATATCATTGTTCAGAGTGCCTAAAGGACTTTTCTGATAAATCTAGTTTAGTAAAGCACATGAGTATTCATTCGAAAGAAACCATATCAATGTTCAGAGGTCAAAAGAATTTTCTCAAAAGCAACATTTAGTAAGACACATGAGAATTCATACTGGAAAGAAACCATATCAGTGTTCAGAGTGTCTAAAAAATTTACAGATAAAACTAATTTAATAAAACACATAAAAATTCATTCAAGGTAGAAATCTCACAAAAACAATTGATTTGAAACACATGAGAAGGCATATGGCAGGAAAAATCTTGCCAACGCGTCTGTGGTTTTTCCAGGTATTACAGTACATGGTCTTGTAAGATGCATGGGAACTACCTTGAGTAACGTATCATTTACACATATAAATTAGTAATACTAGAATGGTGAATACTAGGTACTGAAGCTGAGAAACAAGAATCTGGAAATTTTTCTCTTACATAAACTACCATCAGTGACTGAAGAGGAATTAACTGAACAAAGAAGGAAGATAGCTGTTTTGAAAGCATTGAAAATCCTATACCAATATGCTTCTAACTGATTTCATCCTTCCAAATGTAAAATAAATTATTTATAGCAGATGGTGCCAGGAATAGTTCCTAAGAGATCTCTAGCCCAATAGAGGTTCTATTTAAAGTTTTTTTTGTACCAAAAGATAAAAGAACTTTTAAGAAATTAAAATATGCAAGATTATGTCTTCAAGAACAATAAGAAACTAATCAAAGATATAGTAATTCCAATACAATTTTCAGTCACCACTTCAGTGAAGTACAGGTGAAATACAGGCAGGCATAAGCCCATGTGCAGAAACTGTAAGAAATAGCTAACAAGAAGGAATGTTTGATAAATTTTAACTTAAGGAATCAGAGAATTTACTGGGGCAGAATAAAGAAAGAGCTATCAGACATTCCCTGGGAAATAGTCCTGAGCAGCCTTAACCCAGATCAGTGCATGGAATTTACAGAAGATAACAAAAGGGTTCCTGAATTGTTTAAAAATGAAAATATGTCACAACAAAGGCAAGATTACACTGAGAGTTTACCAACATGGAGCAGAAATTATAGTATTTATACAAGGTGGAAGAGGTTCAAAAGGAGCAAAAATGTCACTCAGGATACTGAAAAATTCCTAAATATTTCTTCACATATTCAAAATCCATGTTATAAAATGCCTTTAGAACTGACCCACTTTTCTTATAGGAGGTTTATACTTAGATAATGAAAAAGAAATTAGCAGAATCTAGAAAGAAAAGTTTGGGTCAATGTTCAGTAAACCACTGATCATCTGAAGAGCTGCTTCAGATAATTTCTTCACTACCTCTGCTTATCTGTCAAATAATACATCTGATAATAGTTAGAACTGAGTATACTACAAACTCCAATCATACAAGAGCAGAAAAGTAATGTGAGGGACCTGGGAGTGGTAATGTCTGAGGATCTCACTTTCAAGGATCACAACAGTGCCACTATCATATATGTGAGGAAAAATTATAGGATGGATAATGAGAATGTTCAAAACAAGAGTTGCCAAGCCAGTGATGATTCTTTTTAAATCACTTGTTCTCTCTAGGCTGGAATACTGCTGTACATTAACATCTCCATTCAAGGCAGATGAAATTGCAGATCTAGAGAATGTACAGAGATCCTTTACTGCACATATAAGTTCCATCAAACACCTTAACTACGGGAATGCTTGGAAGCACTTTACTTATAATCGCTGAGCGCAGGCAGAGAGGTATATCATAATCTACACTTGGAAAATTCTAGAAGGAATGGTTCCTAATCTGCACATGGAAATCACTCCCTATGAAACAAAAGACACCCCTGTGGTTTAGCGCTTCTATTTGATAATAATAATAATAATAATGAAACAAAAGACTGGGCAGGTGGTGGAAAATACCCCTAGTGAAAAGTAGCAGTGCCATTGGTACACTAAAAGAAAACACAACAAGTGTCCGGGGCCCAAGATTTGTTCAACATCCTCCCACCAGGCATAAGGGAATTACCAATAGACCTTGGCTGCTTCAAGAGGGAGCTGGACAGATACTTAAAGTTGGTACCATATCAGCCAGCTGAGGCTTAGGGTTGGACTGCTTGCAGCCAGCAGTAACAACCTGGTTGATCAGGCCCTGATCCACGGGAGTCCTGGTCATGGACCAGGCCGCAGGGACATTGATCCCAGAATACCCTCCAGGTAGACTTAAGCACAAATTCTTCAGATTTTTGGGGAGAAAAAGAGGACTTGTCTGCACATACAGTGCCTGGGCAGGATTCCTGGAACCCTTTATGTATAATGAAGTGCAAAAAAATGCTGGTCATGGTACTGTTCAAGTCACTTGTGCTGCCATGTCTAGAATAATATACTGTGCTAACAGCTCCATTCAAGGCAAGAGTAGTACAGTGGAACCCCGAGTTTCAGCTGTAATCCGTTCCAGGAGCTAGGCCTAAACTCGAAATGGCCTAAAGTCGAAACAATATTTCCTATAAGAAATAATGTAAATCCAATTAATCCGTTCCACCCAAAAATATTCACAAAAAAATCATTTTTTTAAAGAATAAATACTATAGTTTTATATACAGAAAACAATGAGAAATAAATATAAATCACTAATTTTAATGGATAAATGAACATTTAAATCAGTTTTACCTTTACTGAAGACTCTTGTTGGCATATGAGAGAGGCTGGAGAGTTTGTTTGGAGGTAGGACAAGATAGTCCTTCAATATGACACTAATATCAACTCTACGCCTTATTTATCTAGCACAATTCATCTAATATGACATAATAAACAATATTAATAACATAGAAACATGATACAGTGGACCCTCGCCATTCGAATTTAATCCGTTCCAGGAGCTTGTTCTTAACGTGAAATATTCGAAAGGCGATTTAATTTTTCCCATAAGAAATAATGGAAATACAATTAATCCGTTCCAGAAATCCAAAAATATATAAAAAATAATATATTTTAATAAAATTTAGCTTCTACATAGACAAAAACATTAAATACTACAGAGCTGTACTACTAAAAGTATTAGTAAATAAATGCAAGTCTTTTACTTACCATTATTGAAGATTGTTGATGTGCATATGGAAGAGAGGGAGGAGGAGGAGGGAGGGAGGGTTAGTGTTTGGAAGGGGAATCCTTCCAGTAGGACTTCAGGTACCAAAGCCCTATCTGGGGTTACTTCTTTTCTTTGTCTTTTAATCCTACTAGGACCAGCTTGGGAGTCACTGGACACTAACAAAATAACGTCCACAGTCCTCTGTTTCTGGCGCCTTTTCAACATGTTCCTGAAGAAGGACATTG
>WNWK01010490.1:0-65000 GCA_009830355.1 Cherax destructor | reverse complement strand
CTATTATTATTTCCCCTAAAACTCACAATATTACTACACTGAGACTTCACTGTTTTTCAACCAAAACCCATACCACAAACTATTTCTAGAGCCCTAACAGATCCCTCCACTGCAGTGGCCAGTGCCCCCACCCCAAACCTAGATAAGTGAACCCCATCCCTGGCATACATGTCATTTCTGCCATAGAAGAGGTCCCAGTTGTCAATGAAGGTTACTGCATTTTCCTTACAGTGTCTGTCCAGCCAGCAATTGACACCAATTGCCCTGGACAGCCATTCATTTCCAATTCCTCTCCTTGGCAAAATACCACATATGACAGGGTTCCCTCCTTTCTTCCTAATTATCTCTATTGCTGACCTATACCTGCTAATCAGGTCCTGACTCCTACGTCTGCCAACATCGTTGCCTCCAGCACTGAGACAGATAATAGGATTGCTCCCATTACCTTTCATGATGTCGTCTTGACGGCTAACAATATCCTTCATCCCAGCCACAGGAAAACAAACCTTCTGCCTCCTCTTCCCATCCCTAAGACAAAAAGCCCTATCCATAAACTTAATTTGACTGTCCCCAACTAATACAACGTTCTTTCCTCGACTGGCGGTGTGCATGATGTTCTCGACGGTCTTAGAAGAGATGGTCATCGCTGGGATGTCCTCACTGGCTGGCTTCACTGTGTCGTTAACAATTGTCCTTGTTGGAAGATCATGTGTGGTTGATTCACATTCGTCTGTTAACAAGGAAAAAGAGTTGCTGATTTTCACAGAAATCTCCAGGATCATCTTCATCTTCAGCTTCGTCCATTCAGTTCCGACTAGCATCTATTCGTTGCTCCAATCATCGGTGACATTGTTCCGGGGATAATCCTTGCACATACCTTTCAGTCGTTGAATTTTCCTTCTCGCTTCGGTTAATTCTGCCTTAAGCTGAAGATATTGCTGCTCGTAGCTCAGGTAGCTAAGAGCACACTAGACAAGTCTTCACAGAGAAAAGTACAGGTCACCACTGATATATATATATATATATATATATATATATATATATATATATATATATATATATATATATAAAATCACAGTAAACAGGTGATATCACAATATGCAGAACATCTACTGTGAAAAATAGTGAAATTCCAAGTGCTTTCGTGGTTTCTCACATTATCAAGGTACTAATAGAAGTCCTCAGGTTGTTCTTCAAATCTATATATCTTTGGGTAGGCCTTATTTAGATTATGCTGCACAGTTCTGGTCACCGTATTACAGAATGGATATTAATGCACTGTAAAACATACAGTGGAGGATGACAAAGTTGATCCCGTGTGTCAGAAATCTTCCCTATGAGGATAGACTGAGGGCCCTGAATCTGCACACTCTAGAAAGGCGTAGAATTAGGGGGAATATGATTGAGATGTATAAATGGAAAACAGGAATAAATAAATTGGATGTAAATAGCGTGCTAAAAATATATAGCCAAGACAGGACTCGCAGCAATGTTTTCAAGTTGGAAAAAAATTTGATTCAGGAAGGATATAGGAAAGCACTGGTTTGGTAATAGAGTTGTGGATGAGTGGAACAAACTCCCGAGTACCGTCATAGAAGCTAAAACGTTGTGTTGTTTTAAAAATAGGTTAGAAAATACATGAGTGGGTGTGGGTGGGTGTGAGTTGGACCTGACTAGCTTGTTCTAGTAGGACTGATGCCGTGCTCCTTCCTTAAGTGGATGTGACATGGATCTGCCTCGCATGGGCCAGTAGGCCTGCTGCAGTGTTCCTTCTTCCTTATGTTTTTATGTGCGACTGCTTATGAGTGTAGTGTCTCCCCCCTTCCCGGAACAGATGACCGACGGACACTTGGCCGACAGACATCTGACCGAAGAACAGTTGGCAGAACGGACATTGCACCGAACAGACATATGGCCGAACGGATAATTAGGTTAGGTTTGTTATTTTATGGCCTTTTTAATTTAGTTTGTTATTTTTTTTTTTTAATGTTTGGGAAACAAGATGTGACGAATGCCAGTTCGGCCATATGTCAGTTTGGTGAAATATCTGTCGGCCAAATGTCCGGGAGCCATATAAGAATACCAAGGTGTGTTTGTGTGTTTGTGAGTCTTGTATACACCGTCCCCCGTGTACCTTAATGTAAACAAGGGAATTACCACCTCTACCTGATAACACTGAAGGGACTGGGAGTGTATAGTTCATGGGTTACAGAATACCCAGGAGCTGGAACACGACCTTGTCACTCATGGATCCGAACGGTGTCCTGCCGACAACAGACAACAGAGAAGTAAACACACTGGGTGCAGAACAAGTTTTCAGTGGGACAATGTTTCTCTTATGATGTGATCAAGATCTTAACAGATCGAAACGTTGTCACAAAAAACTAACCCACAACAGGTGGGTGGGAATGGTTGGTTTTGAGAAAGACGTGCCTTGGGTGAGCCAGTAGGCCTTCTGCAGTGTTCAACCATTCTTATGGGTTGGTGCAGATTTGGCCATTTTGTGCGTAAATCCGTGCGTCATTTTGATTCCTGTTAAAGTAACAATAAAATAAATATTGTTTTAAAATTTAGAATCATTGGAATTTTCATCACATAAAATTATCGTTTATTTTGCTTTCAGAATTGTAGAGGATTTTAAAACTAATGCAACTGGTCAACAATTATTGGCTGATGACTGATAGTAGAGTAGTTGACATGTGCAGGTGATCTATGCTCAACCTTTTATAGGTTGAGCGTTGCTATATAAGCCAAAATCGCAAGTTCTACCTATTCGGCACGATATATATATATATATATATATATATATATATATATATATATATATATATATATATATATATATATATATATATATATATCGGAGGAGGCTGGAGGCAGTGGAGATGTCCTGTCTAAGGGCAATGTGTGGTGTAAATATTATGCAGAAAATTCGGAATGTGGAAATTAGGAGAAGGTGTGGAGTTACTAAAAGTATTTGTCAGAGGGCTGAAGAGGGGTTGTTGAGGTGGTTTGGTCATTTAGAGAGAATGGATCAAAGTAGAATGACTTGGAGAGCGTATAAATCTGTAGGGAAGGAAGGCGGGGTAGGGGTCGTCCTAGAAAAGGTTGGAGGAAGGGGTAAAGGAGGTTTTGTGGGCGAGGGGCTTGGACTTCCAGCAAGCATGTGTGAGCGTGTTAGATAGGAGTGAATGGAGACGAATGGTTTTGGGACATGACGATCTGTTGGAGTGTGAGCAGGGTAACATTTTGTGAAGGGATTCAGGAAACCAGTTAATTGATTTAATTGGACTTGAGTCCTGGAAATGGGAAGTACAATGCCTGCACTTTAAAGGAGGGTTCTGAGATAGTGACAGCTGGGAGGGACTTTTCTCAGCTGTCGTATCTGAGCGCCTCTGCAAAGACAGTGATTATGTATGAGTGTGGTGAAAGTGTTGAATGATGATGAAAGTTTTTCTTTTGGGGATTTTCTTTCTTTTTGGGTCACCCTGCCTCGGTGGGAGACGGCCGACTTGTTGAAAAAAAAAAAAAAAAAAAATATATATATATATATATATATATATATATATATATATATATATATATATATGTCATTGGCATTGTGCGCACATGCGTACGCACTCACAATGCCACCCTTTCCCTCTTTTCCTTTCCTCTCGCTATGTAATATCCCTCGGGGAATTTCACATTAGTTTTTCCTGTTTTTTTTTTTTGGCTTTGTTCACTATAACTGATTTTCATTCTGCTATTCACATTTGCATCTCACTGCTGTTCCTTGCAATGTTATCAGCATTTGTGCACCAGACGATTAATCTCTGTTTGTCTCTTCGATACATCTGGTCATTGCCTATCTGAGGGGATGTAGAGGGTCATCCATGTTTGTCTGGTTTGTAGGGTTGGGTATGCAGCAGTTAGTGGGTGGGATTAAGTGATTGATTTGAGCGGACTGGATTGCAGGGTTGAGTCCAGGTGGTGGGATAGGAGGGATGAATGGTGCAGTGTCCTGTGTCAAGGAATAGTAAAGTTGAGAGATGAGGATTGTGGTGGTGGGAAATTGTTAAGAGGAAGGTGTTATTCTCCTCTGTCCTCTCTGCTTCTTGGTGGTGTTCCCTTACACTCTCCTTGATGAACTGCTCTGGGGTCGTTACTCTCTGTTGGCTTGCCTATGTGGGAGAGAGGAAGGAAGGTGAGAGGGGTCGGGGAGGGAGGAAGTGGAAGAGGAAAAGAAGAGAGGGAGAGGGAAGGGGACAGGAAGACGGAGGAAGGAAGGAGAGAGTGTGAGAGTGCGTGGGGAAGACTGATATCAGAGAACTTGGAAGTCCACACTGAGGCTATCTACTTCTGACTCAAAGATAGAAAAGATAGAAAAGCAGAAGGCTCTCTTCCCACCTTCAACTCTCTCCAGTCACGACGGCAGAAAAACACAAGGCGAGGGGTTGATATACCATACCACATGGAGAAATGACATGGAATTTACAGCAGAGATGGAACCAATTTGGAGAGAGAGTGAGTTTGGTGAGTAAATATTCTCAATAGATGAATGCCTGTAAGCAATTTAGTTTTTACCACAACACACGATTTCCGTTTGATAGCTTTAAAATGCATTTTTAAATCGGCTTTAAACTTTCAACATTTGTGTATCTTAATAGAACAAAGCTCCCCACTGTTAGTGGACAACGTTCCTTCTCTATCTGTAAGAAAAAAAATACGAAAGGAAACAGTTGTGTTACATCTCACTTAACAATTGTGACCCTCGCCTGGTGCTCAAGCTCTCTGAGATCAGTACTAAGTGAACACATTTCTGCTTCATGTTTAAAGATTATCACTTATTTCCTCGTGTGGTCCATCTAGCATGATATACTAACACAACCATCATAACAAAGCATGCAAATACTCCAGCACTGTTTGAGGCGTTTAAGCTAAGTTACACATTCCAGATACTCTGTCCCACGTCCCTGCAACTCTCTCCCACGTCCCTGCAACTCTCTCCCACGTCCCTGCAACTCTATCCCACGTCCCTGCAACTCTCTCCCACGTCCCTGCAACTCTCTCCCACGTCCCTACAACTCTCTCCCACGTCCCTACAACTCTGACAGTGCTCCAACTTGTCACACCATAATAGCCAATGAACCAAACGAGATGGAATATGTTAGGTTTGGGATTGTCAGGAAACAGGCCAAGTGTTTTCTGACGCGCGTCTTAGTCGTATGATGACCCGCAGCTGGAGCTTTCAGTCATCTGACCGAGGCCTGCCGCTGGCTTACCTGTCCACCCCTTTAAAAATTATAGTTATGATTATGACCTCGCATACTGCACCTCAGTCTGTGGCAGTCAGTGTTCCCATAACTACCTGTTATACAATAATCGTGAACAAGCGATGCAAGATGCAAAACAACCACGGGAAGAATTGAATGAAAGCCTTTCGTGTTGCAATCAACACATCAAGAGCTTGCAATGTTGCAGAAAAGAGGAGGAGGACCAGGCAAATTCATTAAGAGGAACGATTTTTGCTCGAGCAAAAAACGTTCCACTGAACGGATTTGCATGGACTTCCTCATCTTTTCTGCAACATTGCAAACTCCTGATGATGTGTTAATTGCAACACGAAAGGCCTTGAGCTATCACTCAACTCCGCCCGTGGTTATTTTGTGGAACTATCAATATCAGGATGACCTCAGCTCAGATCATGCCCCTCTGTCTTCCACATCCTCCATGACCTGACTACACAACACTGTGTCCAAATTGACTCATTATTTAGATATGGTTCATGTTCATGTATATTTCGTTTAAACTCCGTAGATTATTAAGGAAACAGTCACAGCCTACAATATTAAAACAAGATTAAAATGTGCTTCATATATTACACTGCATCCCTCCAACACCATGTAAATGGTTAGTACATCCCTCCAACACCATGTAACTGGTTAGTACATCCCTCCAACACCATGTAACTGGTTAGTACATCCCTCCAACACCATGTAACTGGTTAGTACATCCCTCCAACACCATGTAACTGGTTAGTACATCCCTCCAACACCATGTAACTGGTTAGTACATCCCTCCAACACCATGTAACTGGTTAGTACATCCTCCAACACCATGTAACTGGTTAGTACATCCCTCAACACCATGTAACTGGTTAGTACATCCCTCCAACACCATGTAACTGGTTAGTACATCCCTCCAACACCATGTAACTGGTTAGTACATCCCTCCAACACCATGTAACTGGTTAGTACATCCTTCCAACACCATGTAACTGGCTAGTACATCCCTCCAACACCATGTAACTGGCTAGTACATCCCTCCAACACCCATGTAACTGGCTAGTGCATCCCTCCAACACAATGTAACTGGTTAGTATATCCCACCAACACCATGTAACTGGTTAGTACATCCTTCCAACACCATGTAACTGGTTAGTACATCCTTCCAACACCATGTAACTGGTTAGTACATCCCTCCAACACCACGTAACTGGTTAGTACATCCTTCCAACACCATGTAAATGGCTAGTACATCCCTCCAACACCATGTAACTGGTTAGTACATCCCTCCAACACCATGTAACTGGTTAGTACATCCCACCAACATAATGTAACTGGTTAGTACATCCTTCCAACACCACGTAACTGGCTAGTACATCCCTCCAACACCAGGTAACTGGTTAGTACATCCCTCCAACACCATGTAACTGGCTAGTACATCCCTCCAACACCATGTAACTGGTTAGTACATCCCTCCAACAACATGTAACTGGCTAGTAAATCCCTCCAACACCAAGTAACTGGTTAGTAAATCCCTCCAACACCATGTAATTGGCTAGTACATCCCTCCAACACCATGTAACTGGTTAGTACATCCCTCCAACACCATGTAACTGGCTAGTACATCCCTCCAACACCAGGTAACTGGCTAGTACATCCCTCCAACACCCATGTAACTGGCTAGTGCATCCCTCCAACACCATGTAACTAGCTATTGCATCCCTCCAACACCGATGTAACTGGCTAGTACATCCCTCCAACACACATATAACTGGCTAGTGCATCCCTCCAACACCATGTAACTGGCTAGTACATCCCTCCAACACCATGTAACTGGTTAGTGCATCCCTCCAACACCATGTAACTGGCTAGTACATCCCTCCAACACCATGGAACTGGCTAGTGCATCCCTCCAACACCATGTAACCTGCTAGTACATCCCTCCAACACCATGTAACTGGCTAGTGCATCCCTCCAACACCATGTAACTGGCTAGTACATCCCTCCAACACCATGGAACTGGCTAGTGCATCCCTCCAACACCCATGTAACTGGCTAGTACATCCCTCCAACACCATGTAACTGGCTAGAACATCCCTCCAACACCCATGTAACTCACTAGTACATCCCTCCAATACCATGCAACTGGCTAGTACATCCCTCCAACTCCCATGTAACTGACTAGGACATCCCTCCAACACCATGTAACTGGCTAGAACATCCCTCCAACACCTATGTAACTCACTAGTACATCCCTCCAACACCATGCAACTGGCTAGTACATCCCTCTAACATCCATGTAACTGACTAGTACATCCCTCCAACACCCATGTAACTGGCTAGTACATCCCTCCAACACCCATGTAACTGGCTAGTACATCCCTCCAACACTCATGTAACTGACTAGTACATCCCTCCAACACCCATGTAACTGGCTAGTACATCCCTCCAACACCCATGTAACTGGCTAGTGCATCCCTCCAACACCCATGTAACTGGTTAGTACTTCCCTCCAACACCCATGTAACTGGCTAGTACATCCCTCCAACACCATGTAACTGGCTAGTACATCCCTCCAACACCCATGTAATTCACTTCAACACCCTTCCAACACCCATGCAACTAACTTCAACACCCATGTAACTGTCTACTACATTCCTCCACCACCCATGCACCTAACTCCAATACCCATATCACTCTCTCATATACTCCAAAAACTATGTAACTCACTCCTACTCCCCTCCATCACCCATGTAAATTTTACACCAGTCCAAGCCCCATAACATCTCACACCTACACTCCAACACCCATGCAACTCACTCCTGCACTCCAACACCCATGCAACTCACTCCTACACTCCAACACCCATGCAACTCCTGCACTCCAACACCCATGCAACTCCTGCACTCCAACACCCATGCAACTCCTGCACTCCAACACCCATGTAACTCCTGCACTCCAACACCCATGCAACTCACTCCTGCACTCCAACACCCATGCAACTCACTCCTACACACCAACACCCATGCAACTCACTCCTACACACCAACACCCATGCAACTCACTCCTACACACCAACACCCATGAAACTCCTGCACTCCAACACCCATGCAACTCCTACACTCCAACACTTATGCAACTCACTCCTACACACCAACACCCATGCAACTCCTACACTCCAACACCCATGCAACTCCTGCACTCCAACACCCATGCAACTCCTACACTCCAACACCCATGCAACTGCTACAATTCATCTTGTGTAACACCTTGCCTGGTATACATATGAGTGAAGCTGCTCTGTGATTCACTTCTTGCCTGTCTCCTTCCTCAGACATATGAGTTACATTCTTTGTCTTCCAGATTTCTGGCAACACCCATTTAACTTACTCGTATAATCCCCCCCCCCTCCAGCTTATTTAACTCATTTGTATACCTCCAGCTTATTTAACTCACTCGTATACCCCAACTTATTTAACTCACTCGTATACCCCAACTTATTTAAATAAGTAGGGAAGTATACAAATAGGTTAAATAAGCTGGGGTATACAAGTGAGTTAAATAAACTGGAGGTATACAAGTGAGTTAAATTAGTTGGGGTATACAAGTGAGTTAACTCAGTTGTATATCCCATCTTATTTAATTCACTTGTATACCCCCAGTTTATTTAACTCACTTGTATTCTCCAGCTTATTTAACTCACTAATATACCCCAACTTATTTAAGTCACTTGTATACCTCCAGTTTATTTAACTCACTTATATTCCCCAGCTTATTTAACTCACTAATATACCCCAACTTATTTAACTCACTTGCATACCCCAGCTTGTTTAACTCATTTGTATACTTTCCAACTTATTTAACTCACTTGAATATCCCAGTTTATTTAACTCACTTCCATACCCCAGCTTATTTAACTCACTTGTATACTTCTACAGCTTATTTAACTCACTTGCATACCCCCAGCTTATTTAACTCACTTGTATACTTCTACAGCTTAAATTCACGTTCTTCTAACACTTTTCCAAAATAACTCATAGCATTCTGGCACTTCACACACACACACACTCACAGTGGGCAACTGTGACAAGCGGGGTTCCACAGGGGTCAGTCCTAGAACCAGTGCTGTTTTTGGTATATGTGAATGACAGTGACCTAGTAGCGACCAGTGAAGAGGCGGGGCCAGGAGCTGTGACTCGATCCCTGCAATCACAACTAGGTGAGTACACACACACACACACACACACAATGGGAGACACAGTGGGAGGAGGAAAGGGAGAGGTCGATCTTTATCTATGGCCTGAAGGAAGTCGAAGGGGACACCCACGACAGAAGAAAACAGGAGGAGAAAGAAAGGATCGAAGGTATCATGCTAGCAATAGGGGGAGACACGTCCCAAGTGACAAATTTTTGGAGAATTGGGTGGTACACAAGGGAAAGAAATCGACCTCTCAAGGTAATCTTCAAAGCAGAATCAGCCCGTACCATGATCCTGCAAAAGAAAGCACGGCTGAGGACAAATCAGGGGTACCGGAATGTATACCTAGATCGGGAAAGAACGCAGGAAGAAAGGGAGGCTCGGAAGGAGCAGATAAGAAGGCGAAGAGAGGAGAGAGAGGAGACAGCAAGATACGGAGGACACCAAGCCCAAACAGGACAAACACACACACTGGAAGTACCCACGGTGGACCTAAAATCACAAAACTCCCACGCCAACCATACCCTTTAACACCACACACACTCATCAGTCCCACTGCCCCCACCCCAGCAACCCAAAACCCACCATCACAACTACCCCCACCCCCACCACAAACTCCACCCCACCAACCCATACCCCAACCATACAATCCCCCCCCCCATGCTGCAACCCCTATGGGTACCCCACCCACACCCCCTCAACCCACCAAGATCTCCCCAGGGACACAGTATTGGAAACAAGGTTGAAGGTTTGGTACACAAACGCGGACGGAATTACGAACAAGTATGAAGAGTGGAATGAAAGAATATGTGAAGTGTCCCCAGACATCATAGCTGTCACAGAAACCAAACTAAAGGAGACAGTATCAGATGCAATCTTCCACAGGGATATCAGATCCTGAGGAAAGATAGAAGGAGCCGGGGAAAGGAGGGTCGCACTGCTTGTAAGGAACCGTTGGAAATTTGAGGAAATGGAAGGAATGGAGGTGTGTAGAAAAGGGACTACATAGTAGGTACCATCCTGTCTGGGAACACAAGATAATCATTGCAGTGATGTATAACCCACCACAGAACTGCAGGAGGCCAGGTGAGGAATATGATGAGAACAACAGAGCGATGGTTGACACTCTGGCGGAGGTAGCAAGAAAAGCGCACATGAGCAGAGCGAAGCTACTGGTCATGGGCGATTTCAACCACAGGAAGATCGACTGGGAGAACCAAGAACCACATGGGGGTCCAGAAACTTGGAGAGCCAAGATGATGGATGCGGTACTGGAAAACCTGATGCACCAACATGTCAGGGACACGACCAGAGTGAGAGGAGAAGATGAACCAGCAAGACTGGACCTTGTATTCACCTAAACAGCTCAGATATTGAAGACATAACACACGAGAGCCCCTGGAGCCAGTGACCATATGGTGCTGAGCTTTGAGTACATTGTAGAGCTACAGGTGGAGAGGGAAAACGGTACCGAAAGAGACAAACCAGATTTTAAAAGAGGAAACTACACAGGCATGAGGAATTTCCTGCAGGAGGTTCAGTGGGAAAGGGAAATGGATGGACAGACAATAAATGAAATGATGGAATACGTAGGGTCAAAGTGCAAGGAGGCAGAGGAACGGTTTATACCCAGAGGAAAAGATTAAACGGGAAGGCCAGAAAGAGCCCTGGTTTACCCAAAGGTGCAGGAGGCAAAGACTCAGAGTGTCAGAGAATGGAAAAGGTACAGAAGGCAAAGAACAAAAGTAAACAAAGAGAGTAGTAGAAGAGCTAGAAACAGTATGCACAGGTACGGAGGAGGCCCAGAAACAGTACGAAAACGACATAGCATCGAAAGTTAAGTCCGACCCAAAGCTCATGTACAGTCACATCAGAAGGAAAACAACAGTTAAAGACCAGGTGATAAGGCTGAGGGAGAAGATGGGGAACTCACAAGCAATGATCAAGAGGTATGTGAGGGCTCAACTTGAGGTTTAAGGAAGTATTCACAGTGGAGGAAGGAAGGCAGCTGGGTAGACAGGATGGGGTGCGTCACCAACAAGGGATGTATCAAGTGCTAGAGGGCATACACACAACTGAGGAGGAGGTGAAGCAGTTACTCAGTGACCTTGATACCTCAAAGGCGATGGGTCCGGACAATATCTCCCGTGGGTTCTTCGGGAAGGAGCTGAGGTACTGAGTGTGCCACTTACCATAATATTCAACACATCCCTTGAAACTGGGCAGATACCTGAGGTATGGAAGAAGGCCAATGTAGTCCCCATCTTTAAAAAGGAGACAGAAAAGAGGCACTAAACTATAGACCGGTGTCACTTACATGTATAGTGTGCAAAGTCCTGGAGAAAATCATCAGGAAAAGAATGGTGGAGCACCTCGAGCTGAACAGGATAATAAACACCAGACAGCACGGATTCCGGGAAGGCAAATCCTGTGTAACAAACCTCTTAGAGTTCTATGATAAAGTAACAGAGGTAAGGCAAGAGAGAAGGGTGGGTTGATTGCATTTTCCTGGACTGCAGGAAGGCCTTCGACACAGTTCCTCACATGAGATTAGTAAAGAAGTTGGAAGAACAAGCATGTATAACAGGAAGGGCACTGGAATGGATCAGGGAATACCTCACAGGGAGGCAACAACGGGTCATGGTGCGTGATGAGGTATCACAGTGGGCGCCTGTGACGAGCGGCGTACCGCAGGGTCAGTCCTAGGACCAGTGTTATTCTTGGTATATGTAAACGACATGACGGATGGGATAGACTCAGAAGTGTCTCTGTTCGCAGATGATGTGAAATTTATGAGGAGAATCACATCGGAAGAGGACCAAGCAGGACTTCAAACAGACCTGGACAAGCTTGACATCTGGTCTAGCAACTGGCTTCTCGAATTCAATACCACCAAATGCAAAGTCATGAAGATCGGAGAAGGACAAAGAAGACCGCTGACAGAGTACAGGCTAGGTGGACAAGGGCTACAAACCTCGGCAAAGGAGAAAGACCTTGGGGTGAGTATAACGCCAAGTACGTCTCCGGAGGCACACATCAACCAGATAACTGCGGCAGCATATGGGCGACTGGCAAACCTAAGATTAGCGTTCCGTTACCTAAACAAGGAATCGTTCAAGACACTGTACACCGTGTACGTCAGGCCCATACTAGAATATGCAGCACCAGTCTGGAACCCACACCTGGTCAAGCACGTAAAGAAACTAGAGAAAGTGCAAAGGTTTGCGACAAGGCTAGTTCCACAACTCAGGGGTCTGTCCTATGAAGAAAGGTTGAGGGAAATAGGACTAACAACACTGGAGGAAAGAAGGGTCAGAGGAGACATGATAACGACATACAAAATACTGCGGGGAATCGACAAGGTAGACAGGGACAGGATGTTCCAGAGAGGGAACACAGAAACAAGGGGACACAACTGGAAGCTGAAGACTCAGATGAGTCAAAGGGATGTTAGGAAGCATTTCTTCAGCCACAGAGTAGTCAGGAAGTGGAATAGTCTAGAGAAAGATATAGTGGAGGCAGGAACCATACATAGTTTTAAGACGAGGTATGATAGAGCTCATGGAGCAGGGAGAGCAGAGACCCAGTAGCGGACAGCGAAGAGGCGGGGCCAGGAGCTGAGTCTCGACCCCTGCAACCACAATTAGGTGAGTACAATTAGGTGCGTACACACACACACACACACACACAGTGGTGGTCCTGGAAAACCTCATGCATCAACACGTTAGGGACACTACGAGAGAGAGAAGAAAGAACAGTCCAGCAAGACTGGACCTTGTATTCATCTTGAGCAGTTCAGACATAGAGGACGTCACATACGAAATTCCCCTCGGAGCAAGTGATCACGTTGTCCTCAGCTTTGAATACATTGTAGAGACACATGGAGAGACAAGCAGGTAGGGCAGGACGAACGAAGCGAAAGTACAAAAGAGGTGACTACACAGGCATGAGGAACTTTCTGACCAAGGTTCAATGGGAAAGAGAATTGGCAGGAAAATCAGTAAATGATTTGTTGGAATATGTGACAACAATATGCAAGGAAGCAGAGACGAGGTTCGCACCCAAGGGTGACAGATACAATGAGAAGGCCAAGACGAGCCGTTGGTTCACCCAAAGGTGTAGAGAGGCCAAAACTAAGTGCGCTAGAGAATGGAAGATGTATAGAAGGCATAGTACCCAGGAAAATAAGGAGAATAGTCGAAGAGCCATAAATGAATATGCACAGATAAGGAGGGAGGCTCAGCGGCAATACGAAAATGACATAGCAGCGAAAGCCAAGTCAGACCCGAAGCTCTTGTATAGCCACATCACGTGGAAAACAACAGTTAAGGACCTGGTAATCAGGCTGAGGAAGGAAGCAGGGAAGATCACAAGAAGAGACCGAGAAGTGTGTGAGGAGCTCAACAAGAGGTTTAAAGAAGCATTTACAGTGGAGACAGAAAGGACTCCAGAAAGCCAGAGTGGTGGGATACACCGTCAAGTGCTGGACATAATACATATAACGGAGGAGGAGGTGAAGTGGCTGTTATGTGAACTAAATACCTCAAAGGCGATGAGGCCTGATAATCTCTCCGTGAGCCCTGAGAGAGGAAGCAGAGGCACTCTGTGTATCCCTAACAACAATCTTCAACACGTCTATGGAAACAGGGCGATTACCTGAGGTGTGGAAGACAGCAAATGTAGTCCCAATTTTTAAGAAAGGAGACAGACAGGCAGCATTAAACTACCGACCGGTGTCACTGAAGACACTGAAGAAGATTATCAGAAGAGTGGTGGGAAACCTAGAGAGGAATGAGCTTATTCACGACAACAAGCACAGTTTTAGGGAAGGGAAATCCTGTGTCACAAACCTCCTGGAGTTCTACGACAAGGTGACGACAGTAAGGGAAGAAAGAGAGAGGGGTGGGTAGACTGCATTTTCTTGGACTGTAAGTAGGCTTTCGACACAGTTCCACACAAGAAATTAGTGTAAAAGCTGGAGAATGAGGCAGGTATGACAGGGAAGGCACTGCAATGGATCAGAGAATACCTGACAGGGAGGCAACAACGAGTCATGGAACGTGACGAGGTGTCAGAGTGGGCGCCTCTGACGAGTGGGGTTCCGCAGGGGTAAGTCCTAGGACCAGTGCTGTTTCGGTATATGTGAATGATATGACGGAGGGGATAGACTCAGAAGTGTCCCTGTTTGAGGGGACTACAAAGGAATCTGGACAGGCTGCAAGCCTGGTCCAGCAACTGGCTCCTAGAGTTTATCCCTACCAAATGTAAAGTCATGTAGATCGGGGAAGGGCAAAGAAGACCGTGGCCAGAGTACAGTTTAGGGGGCAAAAGGCTACAAGCCTCACTCAAGGAAAAGGATCTTGAGGTGAGTATAATACCGAGCACATCTGAAGCGCACATCAACTAATTAACTGCTGCAGCATTTGGGCGATTAGTAAACCTTAGAATAGCGTTTCGGCAGCTCAGTAAGGAATCATTCAGGACTCTGTACACAGTGTAAGTCAGGCCCATATTTGAGTATGCAGCACCAGTCTGAAACGTACACCTAGTCAAGAAATTAAGAAAAATCGACCTGACGACACTGGAGGACAGGAAAGATAGGGTGGACATGATAACGACATATAAAATACTGAGAGGAATTGACAAGGTGAACAGAGACAGAATGTTCCAGAGATGGGTCACAGTAACAAGGGGTCACAATTGGAAGATGAAGAATTAGACGAGTCACAGGGATGTTAGGAAGCATTTCTTTTTCATATAATTATCAGGAAGTGGAATAGTCTGGAGAGTGATATAGTGGAGGAAGTATCCATACATAGCTTTAAGAGGTACGACAACTCTCATGGAGCAGGGAGAGAGTGAATCTAGTAGTGACCAGCAAAGAGGCGGGGCCAGGAACTGTGAATCGACCTTTGCAACCACAATTAGGTGAGTACACACACACACCAGTGAATCTATTAGCTTCAAGCTAGTAGCGACCAGTGAAGAGGCGGGGCCAGGGGCTATGAATCAACCACTGCAACCACAACTGAGTACAGTTAGGTGAGTACACACATACATACACACTTTCTTGTTGTGGAAGACTTAAATGTGAGATATATTGGGAAAGAGAAGAGCTTTACTGTGAGCTGAGAACGTCTCTCTGGGTGAGGGGGACAGATATACAACCTGCAAAAGTATCAGGTATTTAGTGCAGTGCCAAAATTTCTCCCAGTAAAATCTTGTTCCGCAACTCATCTACAACTGAGCTGGCAGTACGCCACTTGTGTCCAGCCTTCCTGGGTGCTGCGGGCGCCAGAAATTCATGGAGCTGAGTGATTTATGCCACTCATAATGTTGCTGATCTGGCGCCATAGTCTCCAAGCCGTGCTTGTGACCTTCTTGAAGTAATTCGCCTTCAAAGCACTCCCCACAAGTTGTTAGTTAAGATATTAGTATTAAAAGAGTCATCCTTCTCTCCTCTCATCTCTAGTCTGTGTTTCTCTGCCGCTCAACTCTTCCTTTTGTTTATAAGCCACAAAACAACGTATGAACAAATTCCCTTGCATCCCTGTTGCCCTTGCCAACCTAGCAGTAAATCAATAACCTTGGTGGTAGTAGATTATTATGGGTCGCACCCAGGGGGGGAGGAAGTGTTAGAATACTCAGGTTCTTCTGCAGTGTAAGAAAACACTCCTATGTAAAAAAAACTTCAGTCCTGCTGGGAGTATTCTCCAGTACGTACCCGTATACCATTTTTCTTTTTATTCTACCTCCATTTTCTGTTTTGATTTCACTCTGAACACCTGAATGCCTCAGCCGATGGGACTCAAATTTTCAATGCTGGTGTATGGTAATTAAGGCCATGTTCTGGGAACCTAACTGATGCAGCTTACAGCCAGGTTAGTGCTACCATTAAAATTGCAGTCGTTATAAATTCCTTGCGATAACGAGAGAACGGTTTTTCTGATCGCATTCAAATTTTCAAAACTTGTGTGTTTTCGAGGGTTTTCGCCGCCACAAGTATAAGTTTGCCTTACTGATTTCCAGTCAATAACTAAAGAAGCCTTTATCTTTTCTGCTTCAAAAATATTCCACTCTTGCTGTCCATAAGAATGAAGACACTGTAAACTGTTTAGGGGCAAATCTCAAATTTTAATGAAATTTAAAAAAAAAAATGGAATTATTGGACTTAAAGCAATTGAGAATACCTTTTCAGATGAGCCTCAAACTTGTAGTGTTGGTGACCTTTACTAAATGTAAGCGTGGTTATGGTTATCACTTTCAGATATATGAATTTTAAAATGCCAATTTTATTAAATTACTTTTTATGTATTAAGTATAGAATGCTTCAAACAGTAAGCTCTGCTGTTTATTAATTTTTTGTATTACTTTTGGTCTTCGTATGGACCAGTCTGCCAATTTTTTTTCCAAATTGAACTTTCTTTAAAAAACACAATCAAATATTTTTTTTCTTATTGGATTGTAGAGAATTTTAAATTTATTATAAATGCAAAAAGTTTATTGCGATATTTTGAAAATTCGAGTTTTAATATTATTTTTAATTAACACGAGTTTTGTGAACCCTTAAATACTGTAAGGTAATGGCAAAGCTGGTGCCCTTGTTTTGTACTGTGGTGTTGTCTTCCATGAACTTCCTTCAAGGGTTTCGTTTTAAACTTCAGATTTGCTTTAAATTGTTAACCCAGCTGAACTAAAAGTAGAGGAAGGTTTATGGAACAGTTGCTAAACACAGATGTCCATCTTCTCAGTTTTATGTAAACCATTTCCCATGTTCGTTCCCATGAAATAATTCTACAAAGCTTCTTGTGATCGACTGTAAAACTTTAAGATGTAGATGAACGTTTAACAGAACCGACAAGTTGATAAATTAGACACATGTGCAACACTTGGGTATCTTTAATGAGGAAACGCTTCGCCACACAGTGGCTTCATCAGTCCATACAAAGCAGAAGGTAGTAAAGAGAGGAGGAGTTTGAGGTAATCAGTCCCTCAGCCTGGAGTCGATGTGTTCAGTCCATCAATCTTGAAAATAATACAGCATATGTGCGAAGAAGTGACTTATATACTGTAGACAGGTGAGGTGCAGCAGTCGTAGGTGGTGTCACACTTGACAAATCCAAATATGGAAGGAGGGCATGACTGAAGGTTAGGCAAGTGAAGAATTCCCTGTTTTAGATCCCAAAATGTTGCTGTGTCTGATAGCAATGTAGAAGATTGGTATTCTTAATGCAGTGTGTTGATGCCATTGTGTCACTTTTAATCTCAAAATGGTATAGCATGATTTTATATTATTGCATTATTTTGCATTGATGCTGGTGAGTGATTCCTGAGCTGAACTTATCATCCCTTGCCTTGGATTCCACTGAATGTCTCCACTATGGATTCCACTGAATGTCTCCACTATGGATTCCACTGAATGTCTCCACTATGGATTCCACTGAATGTCTCCACTATGGATTCCACTGAATGTCTCCACTATATGACCCTCGACAAGCTTACTGCTTTCCCCTGATTAAAATAAATAAATGGTCAACAGCATCAATTTTTAATGGCTGATGCATCGTAGGAAATGGACGAAATCTTTTAAGGGTATATGCTGTGTAAGTGAAAATTTTGTTAAATTTCGTTCGATAACTTTAGAATGCGTCTTATAGTTGGCTTCAAAGTTTTAGTGCTAATGTGTTTTCCTCAAGGGAAGCCTCGCCTTCATTTTAGACTGTGTAATTTTAAGGTGCCATTTTTATTAATTAAATTGGTTTCTGTGAAATAGCTGGAGAATGTTTCTTATGTCAGTGTTTGACTTTACTGGGATATTCTTGGTTAAATCTTCGTAATGAACATTTATGTTCCCTAAACATATTTGTGCCTCAGGACCATTGTAAAAACCTTTGTTATATATCCAAATCTAAAATAAATCTTGCTTGTTTATTTAATTAAATACTTAAACCTTAAATGCTTGCCAGTCTTACTTAGAGTAAAAGTTTTTTTCCTGTGTAATCTCCTATTGTGCTAATTAATAGACGAATTATGGAAAACTTGAATACTGCTTTTGATGCTATAATTTCTGAGCGTCTCATCTGATTAACTTCAACCACCTAACTCTGATATTGCAACTTCTGAGCTTAATAAACTTTTCTGCCTTAGGATTTTGGCCTCTTACATAGGCTTCAACGCTGGTGTTTCTTACTGGAAAATTTGAATTAGTTTTGGGTTGTATATGTCTTAATTAGCCAGAGTTTTTTATTGAAATTGGTGTATTAGTTTCCATGTGATGAATTGTGAATGGCTCTTCTGTTTTCTTTTAGATCTTCACCGCTAATATTTAACTGTGTTACAAACTTATGCCGCACTCTGTTCTATTGTTATGGCGATCATTGAGGTGCAGGGGGCTGGGGTTGCTAATACGGGGATACCTTTCTCGGATCATGCAGCCGCCGAATTACATTTAATAAATAAACACAAATTCTCCCTCCCTCGCTACTATTCTTCTCCCCTCTTCCCATCATTTTCCTTCCCTCATCCAGCTTTCTCATCACTCTCATTACTCCTCATCACCAGTTTCTCTCATTACTGTTACTTATCACTCTCATTACTCATCACTCTCCCTCATCACTCTCATTACCCATCTTCACTCTACCCCTCATCACTCTCATTGCCCCTCATCACTCTCCCTCCCTCCCTTCCTCCTCTCTGTTATCTTCCACTTTCCATCAACTGTGTACCTTTATGTTAGTGAGGAACTCTCAATCCGAAAAATTGAAGAAACTTTCCCTACCTTGCATAAACCTAATTATTTTTTTCCTAAGGCACTATATGACCCATACAGGCTTAGCGCTTCCCCTTTAAAAAATAATTTCCACTTTCCTCTTTATAAACAAATTGTATGTGGACACAGGTCTGATTCTGTGCTTGAAATCTGGGGACCTTGATGAATGAGTTACTGGTCCTGGGGATCATCTTCCCTGGTCTCAGACCAGACCTCCAAGGTTGGAGACCCTGCTGAATGAGTTAGTGGTCCTGGGGATCATCTTCCCTGGTCTCAGACCAGATCTCCAAGGTTGGAGACCCTGCTGAATGAGTTAGTGGTCCTGGGGATCATCTTCCCTGGTCTCAGACCAGATCTCCAAGGTTGGAGACCCTGCTGAATAAGTTAGTGGTCCTGGGGATCATCTTTTTTGGTCTCAGAAAAAACCTCCTGGTTGGAGAGGAAATATTACAAAATTATATGTGCTGCTAGCATCGACTGCCTGTTTGATTAAGCCATCAAGCAAAACAATAGCTGGTCTGGTAGACCACAGGTGGATGCACCATCAGTGGACACAGTGACTGTCGTTGGTGGTGAGTCGACGCTTCAACGTTCAAGCTCTCCAACACAAGTTCAACCAGGTTGAGCCCTCAATCCACTTTACACTTGACAGCACTCTTCCTTTCCTTGATGTTCGTCTCTGCAAAGCTGACCAAGAACTTCGTTTTAAAATCTTTCGAAAACCTACCAACCAACACGATCTTCTCCACACCTACTCTCACCACGACACCAAAACTAAACGTGGTGTACATATAGGCTTTTTCCTGGGTGCACTCAGAATCTGCAGCAATGAGTTTCTTGAGGAAGAATGCTCTCTAATTGAACAAATATTTTCTAAACTTCACTATCCTCGTCACTTCATTAGAGACTGCAGACGCCGGGCATTAAACATCTTTAACACACCTAGGGAAGACACTGCCGAGAAGAGATACATAGTCCTTCCCACCAACTCCATTCCCAAACACGTTTCCAACATCCTTTCCAATACCTCATTCCAAGTATCTGCCTCCACATCCACCACCATCAAGGACATTACCAGTAATAGACAGGACAAGCTTCAATCCTCTGCAGGGGTATAAATAATCCCTTGTAATGACTGCAGCAAATTATACGTGGGCGAAACATCCAGAGACCTCCAAACACATATTTCAGAACACCAGTACGCAGGCAGATCTGACGATTTAAGGAATGCCTGTGTTTAACACCGATATTCACACAACCATTTAATCATCTACAGAAACGCAAGACTTATCGCCAGAGAAGAAAACACTCAATACCCCAGAATCCTGGAATCATCACTTATCTGTATATCCAACAACTTCAACCAAAACAACGGCTTCTATGATATAGCTGAACCCCTTGCCAAGAAACTTCTTCATCGTTATCCCACATAACTACATACGCACCCACCAGTCCCGTGCAGGTCCTCATCAGATCCAACCTACCCACCATTCTCCACCTGACTCCATCCTATACACCTTTCACCCAGATAGATCTGTTTGTGACGTTGTCAATAAAGGATCACATTATACTGCTTGTGTTTATTTTTCCAAAGGTCAGGTCAGAGATCACTGAGTCACACTGGTTAGGTCAGTTGCATAAAGGAAAAAACTGTGATAAGGAAAGGAAGGGGGAGGGGGTTAGAAGTGATCCTTCTCGCTCACCCTTCCTCTATGGAAGGGGGAGCGAGAAGTTAGACCATCGGTTTAACTTCATTACAGGGAGGGATACCACTCGTCTGATTAATAGTTAATCACTTGCACTCAATACTCTTCTGTTATTCGACTACTTTTTCCTCGGACATTTATTATGCATTCCGGAAGGTATACGTGTAAGTGGCTGTCAGATTTTTTTATTCCTCTAGGGTTTCGATATTACTTTGTTCATAACAGGAGAATGCCTCATCGTATCGGCTTCAAATTTTTAATGCTGGTGTACAGTAACTAGGGCAAGTCATATAACTATTGACATGTACAAGTGCCCAATAACCAAAGTTGTATAATAAGTTCCATGATTCCTGTAAAGGATCGGATAATGTCAAAAAGCCTCTGCTGTTCAGTTTCAAACATTCTAGACATGTGCTTGCTGATTTGACGAAGGTAGAGAAGAACATTCAGTGTGTTGGCGCACATTCGACAATTTTGTGTGTAAAAGAGCGTGAAATTTTCATTCCTGTGAACTTGGTACTGAATTATTGAATCGTGGAGTGGTTAGCAGATAACAACATTTTAAGTTAGGTTCCATTCTTTCCTTAAGTAGAAAGCTAATATGTCTAATGGACAATATTACTCTATTATTTAGAGTGAGTTGATATTACATTTGTCATGTCTTAGATTGGGTGCAGTTTTTTGTAAAGAAATCAATATACAAACAACCTCACATAGCAGAGTGAAACTTATGGAGACATTTTGGGCCATTAATTCTTCAGTGTGAGTTGTGGGAATCATTTTGGCTTCACGACACATAAGAAAGAAGGAACACTACAGCAGGCCTTCTGGCCCATGCGAGGCAGGTCCAAGTCTCCTAACGGCTCAAGCCAATGACCCAGCCTAGTCAGGTCAGGTCACATCCACTTAAGAAAGGAGCACGGCATCAGACTTATTAGCACAAGCTAGTCAGGTCCAACTCACACCCACTCCTATTTTTAAAACAACACAATGTTTTAGCTTCTATAACGGTACTCGGGAGTTTCTTCCACTCACCCACAACTCTATTTGTCGTGGGGGTTCGTCAGGAGATGATGGAGTAAGAAATACACGCGTTGGATGTCTTGGAGGCGTATAATTAAGAGAGTCTTGAGGATAACCCAGGCCTGATTGTCGAGTCTAGTCTATGTCTAGCGTGGAAGTCCGTGACTGAGAGCCATGGGGCCTCTGGCCTACCACTCACGTGTGAGGATCTGGTGACGCCACAGCTAGCAAGGGAGTCTATCTATAAAGTAGCTGGGATTATCTAAGTATACTACACAAGTAAATAGTAACACTACTGACAGCTTATACACACTATAGACTGTAGGCATTACGGCTCTGGGCTGATTCTATATAATATTAATGTACACAACAGTTAAACATAAAGAACTGTACATAATGATGATTGATTGTAATACATTACAAATTATGATATATCACAAATCATTGTAATTGATAGAATAGATGGTATAGATTGTATAGATGGTATAGATTGTATAGATGATATAGATTAACAAAAGAGACCAACAAAGAGAAAGAGAAGATCGACAAAGAGAAGAGAAGATCTGTATTCATGTGATCTACGGATTCTGAGGAAATATATTTACAAAGATTAAAGTGTTTAACAGAAAAGGCAGACTTGGTGCACACAAGTCTTTTACTGTTAAATCTCAGAATTCAGAGAACGTGAACACTTAAAAAAAAATGAACATCAGTAAGTTGATATAATAAACACAGTTGAAATACCTGAAAGAATCCTTTTGGGTTAGTCTTCGATTCCCTTGCGACTTTAACCTCATAATCTCTCTTTGCTTTTCTTATTTCCTTTTTTATTTCTCTCTTTAACTGAATATATTGATTTCTTAACTGCCCCTCTCCTCTTTTGATTCGCCTATATATGCCTCCCTTTTGACCAATGAGATGTTTTAATCTATTATCCATTTAGGATCATTTTTGTTAGATCTGATTTCCCTATTCGGAACACAAGTTGTCTGAGCAGCTAGAACTATGCTCTGGAAAATGTCATATCGGTAACCATCACCACCATCCTGACCCATAGTCAGGTCATTCCAGTTCAGCCCATCCAGGTAATTTCTCAGTCCTATGAAATCAGCCGAACAGAAGTCAGGAACAGACTTGATTGCCATTATTAGGGTAATTCCATGATATATTAAAACTGAGTGATTTGTGATCACTTTCCTCAAGCTCATCATTAACCTCAAGATTATTAATTAGTGATTCCCTGCTGGCAAGAACCAAGTCAAGCAGGTTATTTCCTTTAGTTGGTTCTGTTACAAACTATTTTTAAAAAAAAATCCTCAATCGTATCAAGAAAGTCGCTTGACTTTAAATTTCCTGTCAAATTGCTGCAGTCAATATGTCTAAAGTTAAAATCTCCCATTAACACAACATGTTTGTATGTAGAATGCTTACTAATTTCATCCCATAGAAGTTTACTGCACTTCTGAAGCTAAAATAGGTCTTAGAACTCTGGAACAGATTATTATACTGAAATAGGTTTTAGTACTCTAGAACAGTTAAACATAATATAATAGGTCTTAGTACTATATAACAGCTAAACATAATGAAATAGGTCTTAGTATTCCAGGAAACATATGCTGAAATAAGTCTTAATACTCTAGAACAGCTAAACATAATGAAATAGGTCTTAGTATTCCAGAAAACATATACTGAAATAGGTCTTCGTATTCTAGAAAAGTTATATTGAAATAGTCAAATTACTAAAGTCTGGTATTTCTGGCAGAGAGAACTAGGCTGCCTCAGCTGGGAGGTAAACATGAAAAACATCACTGGACGCAGCAACTTCACAGCAAATGAAAAAGGATATTGAGGATATTGAAGCTTGTAGTTTCCTGTAATCTCAGTTGAAAGCTGAGTTGAGTGATGGAGGGGAAGGAGGGGATCAGGAGGAGGGGTGGGAAGAGGGAGGGGGATCAGGAGGGATAGGAAGAGGGAGGTGGTTAGGAGGGATAGGAAGAGGAAAGGGGATCAGGAAGGGAGGGGTATCAGGAGGAGGAGGGGTGGGAAGAGGGATCAAGAGGAGGGGTAGGGAGAAAGAGGGAGATCAAAAGAAGGAGTAGGGAGAAGGAGGAGGATCAGGGGAAGGGGTGGGAAGAGGGAGGGGGTGTTTGGAAGAGGAAGTGGGAAGGGCAATTAGTGTACAGCAGTATTCCAGCCTAGAAAGAACAAGCGATTTGAAGAGAATCATCATGGGCTTGGCGTCCTTAGTTTTGAAGGTTCTCATTATCCATCCTACCATTTTTCTAGCAGATGAGGTAGATACATTGTTGTGGTCTTTGAAGGTGAGATAAGAACATAAGAAAGAAGGAACACTGCAGCAGGCCTACTGGCCCATGCGAGGCAAGTCCAATTTTCCCACCGACTTAAGCCAATGCCTTGACCTAGTCAGGTCAGTTACATTCACTTAAGGGAAGTCACATTCACTCTGACATTATCACTTTCAGGTCCTTCACATTAGTTTTTCGCTCTTTTATATGGTTAGAATTTGTTTTATACCCTGATAAAGTTTTAATTTCCTCAAGTTTTCTATATCTGAGTAGTTGAAATTTCTCTTCATTGAACTTTATATTATTTTCTGCAGCCCATTTAAAGATTTGGTTGATGTCCGCTTGGAGTCTTGCGGTGTCTTCGATGGAGGTCACTGTCATGGCAATTCGGGTGTCATCCATAAAGGAAGACATGGCTTACATCTCTGTCTATGTCAGATATGAGGATGAGGAACAGGATGGGAGCAAGTACTGTGCCTTGTGGAACAGAGCTTTTCACTGTAGCTGCCTCAGACTTTACTCTGTTTACTATTACTCTTTGTGTTCTATTTGTTAGGAAGTTATAGATCCATCTACCAACTTTTCCTGTTATTCCTTTGTCACGCATTTTGTGTGCTATTACCTCATGGTCACACGTGTCGAAGGCTTTTGCAAAGTCTGTGTATACTACATCTGCATTTTGATTATCCTCTAAAGCATCCAGGACTTGCCATAGTGGTCCAGCAGCTGGAACAGGCAGGAGCGACCTGCTCTAAACCCGTGTTGCCCTGCATTGTGTAATGATGGTATCTAGGTGGTTGGCGATTTTGCTTCTTAGAACCCTTTCAAAGATTTTTATGATATGGGATGTTAGCGCTATCTGTCTGTAGTGCCTAGAACAGTGTAAATGACCTCTGTGGAAAGAGACAAATGCAGTTCCTGTTCATAAAAAGAAAAGCAGAGTAGAAATCAGCAACTACAGACAAGTGTCACTCCTGTCAATCACTGGCAAGATCCTTGAAACAATCTCACGTCAAATAACAGAGTTTTTCGACAACCATTCACTTCTTTGTGACCGTCAATATGGCTTCAGAAAAGGCTAATCTGCTGCTGATCTGTTGTTAAATCTCTCCACTAATTGGCACCAGTCACTGGATGAATCCAAAGTCAGTTGTCTAGTAGTAGTACTGGACATTGCTGGTGCTTTCGACTGAGTATGGCACCAGGTACTCTAGGCAAAATTGCAAGAACTGGGAATTGCATGTTCTACACTACAATGCTAGTCACGGAATTATGCCGCCCTCCACACACGTACCAAAAACACAAACACATACCATGAAAGGTTATAAGATATATAAATATTTACACACTTCCTGAGGTTTTAATACTTGATGTTGCGTCTTTACGCTTAATCACGTCCCTCAGCAGTGTAGGAAGACTCTCACACAAATTCTTGAGGGTTTGGGGAGGTATATTATTCCATGCCTCATGTAGAGCAGCCTCCAGCCGTGGATGGAACTGATATCCTTGCCCAGTAAACTTTGTTTCACTATTGACCAGAGGTTCTCAATAGGGTTTACGTCTGGGGAATTGCCGGCCAGTCATTAAAGAACCTCACTTCCCAGTCTTTAAGCCACTGAACTACAGAATTTGGTGGTACGACACAGTGCACCATTCTGCATAAAAACCGTAGCCCCACAATTGTCAAACGCCTCAGGTAAATTGTCACATAATAACTCCAGGTAATTATACTGGTTTTTGGGAAGCACAGTGAGTTCACCAACACTCGAAGCACTGAAACACCTCAAACCATGAGCGAGTCTGGGTATTTGGTGTTCCCACAGATGTAGCATGGGTCTAGCAGGTCACTACCTCTGGGCCGGTACACATGTCCCCCACGGTTACAGGTGACGGTGAAGGTTGCTTCATCACTCCAAAGTACTTCAGACCACTGTTGAGGAGTCCAGTGAAGATATTTCTTTGCACAATCCAGGCTACGATTCTTCTGTGGCTTGGAGAGGATCCGTTTTTTAGCCTGGCGGTGACTACTGTAGCCCAGTTCTGACACACGTCTGTTAACAGTTCTTACAGACACCTCTGGAAGATGTGGGTTCTTTCGTTCAATTATCTTAGATATACTGTCTAACTGCTTCTATAACACAGTTAAGGTACGAACAGATGTCTTCTTCGAGGGGCCAGGCCGAGGTTTGGGGCAGACTGTAACTCGACACTTCCACCAGCCTTGAAACGCTGCACCCAGTTCCTCACTGAACGCTCATACACATCAACATTCTCCACTATTTCTTTCATCTGGTGCCCTGCTTTGTGAAGCCCTATGATTTGAGCTATAGCTTCAGGTGTTAAAGACTTCCTTTTACCCATAATCAAACATGTATAGCCTGAAAAGCAAAGGGAACACCAGACAAAAGATGGGGCGAATGAGAGACAAAAGTGCAACACTTCCTCTCACCATGGCAGCCACATGAGCACTGAGGAGTCACTGTGGAGTGTGGCGGCAGGCCGCGACGTCATGCTAACGGCTGCTACCCGGCATAATGCAATGACGAAAAGAGACCCCCCCTGTATGGTAGGCCTTTGATTTTCGTCACGGCATTATGCCAGAGCGCTCTCACGGCATAATTCCGTGACTAGCACTGTATGTCTCCTCACTGATTACCTTCATGGTAGATCTCTAAGGGTAGTTCTCAATGGGACAGAGTCAGCAAGATATCCTATTGGTACAAGTGTTCCACAAGGAAGCGTGCTTTGCGCCATTGTTATGGAATGTCTACTTCAATGACCTTCATCTTATCCCAGAATCCCATGCATATGCAAGTGACTCCACTCTGACATTTACTTATCCAAGAGAGGAAATGCCAGCTGCTCTAAGCTACATCAATCACCAGCTAAGACCTATATCAGCCTGGGAAAATCGATGGCAGGTAACATTTGCTCCTGAGAAAACACAAATGATGATGGTCTCTAGTCACCATGATGGTAATGCCGGTGCAGTGGTAAGTATGAATGGAAGGGTGTTGGTACCTGGTGATGAAGTTGATATCATTGGGCTGAAATTTGACTACAATCTGACCAGAAAGAACCTCATTGCAAATCTTGCAAACAAGGTGGCCAGGAAGCTTCAAGCACTTCAACGTATCTCGCATCTACTCGACAGTAGAGGATGGGAGATTCAGTACGAGGCACAAGTACGCTCACACTTTGAGCGTACTTGTCTCTTGGATTGCCGGCCCCTCCATATCTCATCTGCTACTTCTTGACAGAATAGAGAAGAAAGCAAGACGCCTCCTCATCGTTCTCCTGGACCCAGCCTGAATAGATCTGTCGTAATTTCAGCAGAGCCTTCAACACCGGAGGGGTGTGAGCGGCCTTAATGTTCTGTACAAATGAAATTGTTGACCCACAGATGACTAAAACATTTGTTTGTCTCACAACAATAAAAAAAACTTAAATAAGTTGATGTTGGTAAAAACTCTTAGCTTGTAAATAAAGTTAGGAATCCTTACTTAACCTTGTTAAACCCTGTGTAAAAAAAAAGAAAAAGGGAAAGAGGAAGAGGGAAAAGGGTAAAGGAAAAGGGAAGAGGAAAGAAAAAAAGAAAGGGGAAGAGGGAGGAGGTAAGGGTTAGCGAAAGAGGAAAGGTTAAGAAAGAAAGTGAAGAGGACAGTTTAAGACAGTCTTCACACTGTGTAAGAGACAGTCTCCACACTGTGTAAGAGACAGTCTCCACACTGTGTAAGAGACAGTCTCCACACTGTGTAAGAGACAGTCTTCACACTGTTTAAGAGACAGTCTTCACACTGTGTAAGAGACAGTCTCCACACTGTGTGAGAGACAGTCTTCACACTGTGTAAGAAGCAGTCTTCACACTGTAAGAGACACTCTTCACACTGTTTAAGAGACAGTCTCCACACTGTTTAAGAGACAGTCTTCACACTGTGTAAGAGACAGTCTCCACACTGTGTAAGAGACAGTCTCCACACTGTGTAAGAGACAGTCTTCACACTGTGTAAGAGACAGTCTCCACACTGTGTGAGAGACAGTCTTCACACTGTGTAAGAAACAGTCTTCACACTGTTTAAGAGACAGTCTCCACACTGTTTAAGAGACAGTCTCCACACTGTGTAAGAGACAGTCTTCACACTGTGTAAGAGACAGTCTCCACACTGTGTAAGAGACAGTCTTCACACTGTGTAAGAGACAGTCTCCACACTGTGTAAGAGACAGTCTTCACACTGTGTAAGAGACAGTCTCCACACTGTGTAAGAGACAGTCTTCACACTGTGTAAGAGACAGTCTCACACTGTTAAGAGACAGTTTTCACACTGTGTAAGAGACAGTCTCCACACTGTGTAAGAGACAGTTCACACTGTGTAAGAGACAGTCTCACACTGTGTAAGAGACAGCTACTTCAAAACTCACTGTGTAAGAGACAGTCTCCACACTGTGCAAGAGACAGTCTCACACTGTTTAGAGACAGTCTCACACTGTGTAAGAGACAGTCTTCACACTGTGTAAGAGCACAGTGCTCAACTGTTTAAGAGACAGTCTCCACACTGTGTAAGAGACAGTCTTCACACTGTGTAAGAGACAGTCTCCACACTGTGTAAGAGACAGTCTTCACACTGTGTAAGAGACAGTCTCCACACTGTGTAAGAGACAGTCTTCACACTGTGTAAGAGACAGTCTCCATATATTATGTACTTGATTAATGCACAAGAATAATAACATTAGTTACATTTATAATCAGAGTCAAACAAGTGGAAAACATATGCGTATTTCTTGCAAAAACTCAGCTAAAGATCCAGCAAGGTTACAAATATTACTTGCAAGTATCGTTTCACATAATGCACTCTACTGCTGCGTTATATCTAACATTTTTACTGTCTAATAATAATTGTTTTCATTCATTATAATTAAAAAAAAAATAACTGCATCTAGATGCTGAACAATGTTAGAAGAATTGTTGCACAAAACTGCATTTGATTTTTTTTCACAAAGTGTAAAATAATGAAAATAGTTTCGACTTTAATGATGCACAACAGTTTACATAAGTTACATCCATTTTCACATATTACAGTTCAGTAAGATTCAAGCATGGAAGATACTCATAAATTTCTGGGTTGCACTTAATCAAGAGAAGTTTGCGGAAGGTTGCAGGTCCAGGCAGCGCCCTACTGGGAGTACAACAATTTCTTATGTTAAATGCTCTCTGACGGTGCGGAAGTGGTTGTGCAAACCATCATTTTTCTTGCTGGTTTCTTCAGCATATTTGGAGGAGTATCCCTCCAATAGGTCGAGGGATTAACGTTGAATGGAGCACAATCCGCTTGTATTTACCTTTTCAAAACTTGCTCTAGTTCATCAGTGAGTGATCTGTTTACCTCCAGCTGAAGAGGACATGAACGAAACAAGTTGGGGCCTCAGAGGTGGATTTAACTTGGACTCAGATAGTTCATCCTCTTGGATCATTTCATACCCTGAAAAATTCTAGGGAAAAAGTGTTCCAAATTCTGCACATCAAAATTACTCTCTACAAGAGCGAAAGGCTTTACAGACGGTGTGAAATATGTACAGTGAAAAGTAGGAGTGGCATGAGAACACTGAAACAACATAATGAGTGTAAAAGGGATCAAGACCTTTTCAATATCCTCCCTTCATACATAAGGGAAAATACCAATAGACCTCTAGGTATCTTCAAGAGGGAGCCGGATAAATTCAAGTTAGTTCTGGATCAACCGGAATGTGATGCCCATTTAGAACTGTGTGCAGCTAGCCTCAACATCCTGGTTGAGCAGGCCGTCAACCAGAAAGCCTAGTCTGTAACAGGGCAACAGGGAAGGCGACTCCCGGAATAGTCTACGGGTAATCATTAGGTGCCGGGATGCTTCCCTGATAAAGAACCCAGACTCTCTTTCCTCATTATGTTCCTATATTCTTAAATAGTAGGGATATTTAAAATTTCGTCTAAATTTGCCTGCTGCTGCCGCTGACTAGGAACGATTTCTGGATATGGATTGTGGAATGTGAAAAATGGATTGCGAATAGATTCACTGGTCTTTACCAACGAGAGTTTAAATGCATTATAAAACGCTTAAAAAAACTCAGTAAAATTATATTGCTGTGGCAAAAATGTGAAGGTACGAGCGTGGGAAATATACCGTGAAAATAAAAATCTTTGATTTAATTGCATGAGAAGTTACACATTCTGGGGTCGACCCTCTTGACTTACTCTGCTAGTATGTTAGTATGCTGCTAGTATGTTAGTATGCTGCTAGTATGTTAGTATGCTGCTAGTATGTTAGTATGCTGCTAGTATGTTAGTATGCTGCTAGTATGTTAGTATGCTGCTAGTATGTTAGTATGCTGCTAGTATGTTAGTATGTGCTAGTATGTTAGCATACTGCTGTATGTTAGTATGCTGCTAGTATGTTAGTATGCTGCTAGTATGTTAGTATGCTGCTAGTATGTTAGTATGCTGCTAGTATGTTAGTATGCTGCTAGTATGTTAGTATGCTGCTAGTATGTTAGTATGCTGCTAGTATGTTAGTATGCTGCTAGTATGTTAGTATGCTGCTAGTATGTTAGTATGCTGCTAGTATGTTAGTATTTACCTTACGGTCATATCGGGGGACATCGCCCACACGGCCTGGTCGCAGACCAGACCTCCTGGTTGCTGGCCTCATGGAGCAGTCAGCTGGTGCTGGCCACACAGTCCAATTTATGCATTACAAACCATCTGATCCCGAACTTATCCGATGAACTTATCAAGTTCTTCCTTGAAGACAGCCGGCGGCTTGATGGTAATTTTCCCTACGCACGAATGGAGGACGATGAAAAGTCGATGACCTCTTACACTTATCAAGTTTTATCCTAATTCACCTCCCTGCTTTTCAGTGGAGGTATTTTGCACCATCTGCCAAGTTTCTTGTTTTCCCACGGAGTGCTTTCGATTTACAGGTTCGGAATAAGTTCTTCCAGGATTGTACTGGTGTAAATTATGATGTATCTTTCTTGCCTACATTCCAAGGAGTACAGTCCAAGGGACTTAAAGCGTTCCCAGTAGATCAGATGTTTGATTTAATTTATACGGTTAGTGAAGGTTTTCTGTACGTTTTCTAGTTCTGAAGTCTCGCCTACCTTCATGGGGTCCATTAGTATACAGCAGTATTCCAGCCTGGAGAGAACAATGACTTGTAGAGCGTAATCAGTGGCTCGGCGTCTCTTGTTTTGAATGTTCAAGTTAGCCAGCAGCTTATCATTGTCCTTGTGGTAGCGATAGCAACACTGCGACCATTGAATGTGTGATCCTCTGACATGTAATAGTATAGCAATTGTGAACGACAGGAGCGGCCTGTTCTAAATTCATGCTTCTCTTTGTTGTGCAGTGTTAGGTCTATATGCGATTGTTAATCTTGCTTCTTAACACTCATTCAAAGATTCTGATAATATGTAACGTTTGTGCTATTTGTCTAGTTATTAACGCTATTGCTTTACTGTCACCATCGTGACGTGAGGCAATATCGGTAATTTTTAATGGTTGCGATGACATATGTAACAAGGCTTCTCCGTAAAATATTACCAGCCACAGACAGTAGTTTCTTACAGACTTTGATGAATATTGAGTTCCATTATTCTGAACCTAGAAAATACGTGGGCATGCTATCAATGGCTTCTTAAAAGTCAAAAAGGAATATCAAAGTCAGAACAACAGTAATTGTGGTGATATCAGCTGCGTTTTGAGGTTCATTCATGAAAAACTTATTTGGGTCATCTATCGGGGTTTTACTCTTTTTTTTTTTTTTATTATCATCAGTGTATGTTACATCGTCTTTAAGTTAGCGCCTTATATTGAATGTGGTTGTTACCTTGGAGTTTGCACGCGAGAAAGAATATTTGGGATTTGGGATTTCCTCTAATTTCATTTATGGCTCTTTGCTCTCTGTCACTCTCTCTCTCTTGGACTCTAATGCAATCAGTTTGTACTCGATGTTCTCCATCTTCCCTAACCAGAGTTCCCTTCGGTGCTGCAGAAAGTCAGCTGCATTTGAGAAGCTCTGTTACCCGTAGTCTTCGCCTGTAGAAGGAGGGCTCTCTCTCTCTCTCTCTGTTGTTTACACAATGGGTTTACAAGGTTAGGTTAAGAGTTCCTACCATTATTTACAAGGTAAGAGTTGTTACCCACCTCAGCTCATTTCAAATCCTTTTTATTGTTATGAGACATACAAATTGGGAATAGCATAAAGTTGGAGCCATCTGCGGGCCAGCTATCTCATTTGGTTAACTGACTTTATTTCACCGATGTCATTATGTTGTACGAACATGTTGCAGACTCGTGACATTCTAGGAATGAATGATCTCACATGAAGTTATATTCTTGAGAAGGGTACAGCCAGAGTTTACTTGCTATTTGCTACCCGACTTGTGTAGAAGTTGTCTTCTCGCTGTCCACGAAGTTTAGCCAAGTGTTGTACTTTGACAACATAGTGGCCTTGTGCATAACAGCAACGCCACCCACATCTCTCCGTTGTTGAAGACTCTACAGGGATGGCAGATCTATCTACGCTGGGTCCAGACGAGAGATGAGTCGTCTTGCTCTATTCCTTATTCTGTCGAAAGTAGGAAAGTAGACGGGGGGCAAGCAATCCAAAACAGTGGAGCATACTCAAGGTGTGAGCGCATGTGCCTCGGTACTGTCTTGTAGGCTCTATTGTCGAGCAGATACGTTTAAGTGCTATTAATTTCCTGGCCACCTTGTTTGCAAGATTTACTGCCTGGTTCTTCACAGTCAGTTTGGAATCAAATTTCATCCCAAGGATATCAACCTCATCCCCGGGTATCGACACCCCCACATTAATTTAATCTCTCTCTCTCTCTCTTTCGAGAGAGAGAGAGAGAGAAGAGAGAGAGAGAGAGAGAGAGAGAGAGAGAGAGAGAGAGAGAAAGAGAAAGAAAGAAAGAGAGAGAGACTGAGACTGCATCTTCTCTTTTGCCGCTGAGGTATGTGTCTGAAGCATACTTCTAGCGCCAATTAACTCATCCAATTAAGGAACTAGTGTAGATCCACGGTATCACATCGTCTTCCCAGTGTATTTCATTTAAATCACGATTTATTTAGTCCCAGTTGATGTTTATGTTGGAACTGAAGTCGCCGTCGTCATTGATCGTGCTTCTCTGACCCAGGTCTGTTTGCATGCAGGTCTGAACCTCGATTATGTTGTGGTCTAAGATTGCAGACTTCGACACGGTTATGTCCTGGACCAGGTATTAGCTTCTCGTAAAGATAAGGTCTAGGGTATTTCCTAGTCTTGCAGGCATTGCAGTCTGCTGGCTAAAGGCCAGATTATTGCAGACGTTTAATAATTCTGACATGTAATACAGTTTCTTCATACCAGCTGCATGGACTCTGTTGTTGCAGTTCTTCCTCCCTTCCATTCCATTTAAGATGAGTCGTATTAACATCAACAAACAACAAGATATTTGGGGCTGGGTTTGACAGGTAATCAAAACAATGTTCGATCTCCACTAGTTGGTCTTTGAACTGCTCAGAAGTTGTATCCGCTGCTTTATAAACAAGCATAACAACTTGCTTCTGATTTTCGATTTAGATTTGCATAGAGTTTGACTATCATTTGTTAGGTTCAGTATGGTGCTAGTCTGTTAGTATGCTGCCGGTATACTGTTAGTATGTTGCCAATATACTGCTGGTATGTTAGTATTCTGCCAGTATGCTGCTGGTATGTTAGCATGCTGCCAATATACTGCTATGTTAGCTTGCATATATATACAGTGTGTTTCATTTTAAAACACCCTGTTGTTACGACTTTGAAATCGTAACTTAAATAAAATGTCCTGGGGTCCTAAAGGGTAAATGACCTGACAAGTCAAGGGGTATTTAAATTATGAAAAAAACAACCCCTCAGGGTCAGCTTGAACCACCATACAAATTATGAAAAATGAGTGCAAATAATTAATATAGTATATGGAAAGACACAAAAACTCACCTATACAAAAATATATAATATAATAATGATAACTTATATACAACTTATAAACTATATCCATCACCACATCTGATAAACATTAGCTCACTAGCAGACTGCTGCTAGTGAGTAGACAAAATATATAAACAGGGAGGCTTTACGACACCCCCCTCCTTCCTGCCGGTTACTCAGCCTACAGTTAAAACGTTAAATACTCTCCAAAACACAGGCTCTTGCACACACTAGGACCTTACAGATAAACATAAGAGCACTTATTAAACACTAACAAAATTATAGTATACACTAAAAAACTTACCAAAATCACCTACTCATACTAATGCCAACCATGGTGACTTCTCGTCACCACCCTTCTACTATAACTCACAAACACCTCATCTGCTCTTCTGGCAACTCTGCCTGACCAGGACTAATACGTGTTCGGTTTCAGTACAATCCCGGAAAATCACATTTTTATATGGAGCGTTATTTTTTATATAAATTTTTAAATGCAGCACACTGCATAATATCCCCTGCCCTAGACCAAAGGTCTCACTAGCTAGCTGAACACAGTGGGTACAACTAGTCAAGGAAAACAAAAGAAAATGGGAAATTAACTTTAGGTCTGGGAAAACAAAATTCTCCAAAAATAAGAAAACTGCATCAAACACTGTCTTGATGTAATTGACTTGTACATAGAAAAACACAATAAACATTTATTAAGGTAAAGCTTATCTCTACAATGATCACTGCTAATCCGCAGTCGTGTCAAACTCGTTTGATGCAAAAGTGATCAAGGTTTAAGTCAAATGTGCCACAGTGAGGCTTTATAGGTGTACTCTGAAACATAAACAGGAAAATGCACCATTGCAACACTGTGTTGGCCAAACACCTACGTTGATGCATTTTCAATTCATGACATAAAATTAAAGAACTGACTGGGGTACCTCTGAATATATTATACAAAAAGTTTACACAATAAACTGAGAAAGCTTCTCTTCGTTAACATCAGATGTGCTCATTAGCACACAACTCTGCTTGCAAAAATAAAAAATGCACTTTATAAAAATATATAAAGTCTCTAGAAATAGTGCAAAAAATTAGTGTACATATTAATACAAGTAGAAAATACAATATCAACTCTGCGTCTCACAGCAATATACAATAAGCGAAACTGGCTATGCAAAACACACCACTGGGAGAAATTGGAGAACACGGGAGAGAAAATTACCAGGCTTCAAAACTGGGTAGTAAGTCACATATAAAATTAGTCAGTGAGACTGTGACCTTGAAAAACACACTGGAGTCAGCATGTGACCCCACAAAAGGTGGGTCTTCCAGGCCTTCACCTACGCCGTCATTCCAAGGAACCTTGGCGTCACCCCACTTCGTGATCCAAAAAATAAAATAGGTAGGTCCTGGAGAAAACACAAAATACACAGGATCACTATTCATGACCCAAAAATGGTGAGGCATCACCGCCAACACTTTATGTTAGCATACCTTACCTAGGCACGTACTGACGTGACTACCACCAAAAACACACACACACTCTTGGGAAATCTGACACCTCCCTCCACCAGCTTCAGTCCACTAGGTGGTCAGAAAGCCATCTACTCACCTACTGCAACCACTGCAAAACGAGAGCAGATAAATGTCTGCACTACATTATGTACAATACACACGAGAAAATACATGAGCAACCACATTCACTATCCCCTTCACATAACGAATCACCAAAGGGAGCATTTGAGTGTGGTTCCTCGGTACGTGAAGGAAATGTAGCACTGTGATCAATATACTGAAAAAATTCTACACAATCAACACCAAACAAGAGCCTCCTTTTCTCTTGGGGCATAAATTCTCTGGTGAAGTTTAAGTTTACTGGTAGTAATTGTCCTGCTTCTTTTTTCAACAACGCAGCACTAACACCAGCAAAACTGGCATCTACTTGCATAGAAAATGACAGTGTATCATTGCAAGTAATCATTACAGGAGCACTAACAATATTATCACTTTGCAAACAGGTTGTGTAAAGCAATGACACATTACATTTAAAGTTATACAAAAATTTAAAGTACTTGTTGAGTACAATTTCAAACATCGAGGTATACTGGGCACACTGGGTCACAGAAATCAAATAACCCTGCCACATACTCACAACTGTGGTATCCAGTACATCAATGAAATTATTCAAAAGAGGAAACCCTTCAGCATTAGTTATCAAATATACTTTGCGTCAGTCAGTGAACATGCTGAGAGCGTCATCTAGTGTGAGACCCCTGGGCAATGTCCACTGACTCACTGAGTACAGTGATATAAAAAAAACTTCACATCTTCCGCCATACACATCTCTTCCCAGAACAGGTTTTTGCTACCTAAAACATGCTGAATGTGCTCAGGTACATTTACCTCATGGGGATTCATGACCTCTTTTCTAACGTCAAAAAGTTTCATGGTGGCTGAGCCAACGCATGAAGCTTTTCCACTTCAACAGTAAAAGTAACCTTTTCAAAGTCTTGTACAGATTGCTGAGAAAAAACATAAACGTTTTTCTGATCAGGTATATGGGTCTTATTTTCATCAGTGACCTCATCCACCAGCAGTTGCCATTCACAAGTAATCACAGCGTTCCTAGCAGCCGGCTCCAGTACCAACAAGGATTGTCCTGCCTGAAACTTTAAACCTCTAAACTTCTGCTTATACCTCTCTGGCAATATCTGATAAGCCAATAACACAACATCCTTCATCTTCTCATCTGAAACTTTATGTTCCTATAGAGAGCTAACAGCTTGTAACCCTTTACCAATTAACTGGGTTCTTACTAATGTGGCGCAGTTACTAATAAAATTTTGGACAAACTTTATAGCGTGTTCCAAATAAAATATGTCTACCTTGTTACCTGTTACATTTTGTGAAGAAGCAAACTGTCTTTCTTTCTCTCTCTCTTTAGCCCTAAAAATTTCCAACTCTTTCTCTTCCTGGATTTTAGTACGTTCAATCATTCTCAGATCTCTTTCTTCCATAATTTGAGTTAATTTTAGTCGTAATATCTCTACTTCATTACTCTCAGTATTAACAGTAGGGTTTGATCCAGGATCTCCTCCCAGACCCCTGTCACCACTAGAATCTCTACTGCTTACAGACATCTTAGAAATTAATAGCACAAAACACTTGCCTATTACAGTAGAAATTACTTATATAAAATAATAAATCACACAGCAAAGCACATAGGTACATTAAATTATTATTTTATTCACAGAGAATTATTATTATTATTAAATAACTCCCCTAAATCACCAAATGTGCACACATAAAAATCAAGCAGAAAAATAAATGTATTACACCTGAAAAAAAAGTTACTATTAATATATCCTTCCTTTAAAGCTCTCCAGGTTTCAAATGTGAATTATCATTCTAAACTTGACAATTCTTCCCTGCAGGTCCCCATGTTACGGCTTTGAAATCGTAACTTAAATAAAATGTCTTGGCTCCTAAAGGGTAAATGACCTGAAAAGTCAAGGGGTATTTAAATTATGAAAAAAAACAACCCCTCAGGGCCAGCTTGAACCATCCTACAAATTATGAAGCATGAGTGCAAATAATTAATGTAGTATAAGGAAGGACACACAACTACTGTGAAAAAATAGTGAAATTCCAAGCGCTTTCGTGACTTCTCACATTATCAAGGAACTATAAAAATAAAAGGTTAACAGGAAGGCAAATAAGGACGAGACTACACCTCGCTGCCATCCCACAACAACACCTGACTTTTTATGATGATGTAGGTGGGTAGTCAGTGATGATGTAGGTGGGTAGTCAGTGATCCCTGAAACACAGCTTATATTCTATCCAAAAAAAATGTCTAATGTACCTTAAATTCTTCTCAAATTTTATTAATTATAAATGAATCCAATTTATATAAACCAAAAGAAATATTCATATTATTTTCAAAACTACTTTTTATAAAACATGATTACATTATATTCCTGTCAACCATGGACTTGCTTGATACAACTTTCTCCGCCTTTTTAAAATCAATTGGATGGTTAAAATCTCTCACATGAATAAATAGAGCATTAGAATCTTGTCCAATTCTAATGCTATATTTATGTTGTTTTAATCTTAGTTCAAGACTTACCAGTTTGACCGTAATAAACTATCATATATTTTACAAGGAATCTTATAGACACATCCGTCAGCATTTTTGGGGGAATTTTTTATCAAAAGTTTTTTAACTGTGTCAAGATTTTTAAATACAACTTTGGTATTAAAAGTCTTAAGAAAGGAAGGCATATCAATCAAGTTTTCATGGTAAGGGAGAACCAATATATTTTTAGTTGAATAAGGTTGGTTGTCCCTTTTTGGATTGTTAAAAGTATTTCTGGCTATTTTAAAGGATTTATCAATTACGTTTCTTGGGTACTTTAGATCATTAGCCATTTCATAAATTTTGGAGATTTCTTCATCTATGAACTCTGGACTACAAATACGTAAAGATCTCAAAAACATTGATGAGAAAACCGACAGTTTAACTCTATCTTGATGTGAAGAATAATAGTGTACACAGGAACAGTTATTTGTATGTTTTCTGTAAATGTAAAATTTAAAATCATTGTTGCTCTTAATAATTAAAACATCTAGGAAAGGCAATGAGTTATTTACTTCGAACTCAACAGTAAAATATATAGAATGAGCTAAACTATTTAATTTAACAAGGAAATGGCTTATATCTACATTCTTAGGCATAAGGCACAAAATATCAACATATCTAAATCACTTAGCTCTATTAGGAAGAATTGTGTTAAGCCATCTTTTTTTTCAAAAAAATCCATGTATAAATTACTAAGAATAGGTGAAAGAGGATTTCCCATTGTCATACCAAACTTCTGAGTGTAAAACTCGTCATTAAATACGTCATTAAACTGTCGATATTCTCATCAATGTTTTTGAGAGCTTTACGTATTTGTAGTCCAGAGTTCAGATAATAATATGTGTACTGCTTGTGGAGGCTAGTACACCAAACGGGGAGTAGAATGAAATTAGCTTTGAGGTAACCACACCATCGTATGTCCTCCCAACATGAAGCAAGCCTAGTTCGCTAGGCTCATGTTGTTTGTAGGATTGTATGGTCAAGTGGTTTAGGGCGTCGTGAATTTGCGCTCTTCCCATGAGGCGGGCTAAAACAACACGGGTTCGATCCTCCGGCTAACCGCAGTTTGTTATTGATTAAATACCACTTGTTCGTGGTTACAATAATATATATATATATATATATATATATATATATATATATATATATATATATATATATACGTATATATATATATATCCTTTCCAGTATGTTAATATGTTAGTATGCTGCTTTATCATCATCGTGGACAAATAACATTGTTGTACCAATATCCAAAGCTAATTCAGCATGATGTTCCTCGCACTGTCTCACTGACTATGTACAACATTAAAGAGCTGGGTGCTTAACACGTTATTGTACAGAGTTAAAGAATTCATGTCTCCTAATATTAAAGAATTCACACATGAAAAAGGTGTGCCAAAGTGTTTCGCAACATTTTTAAACATACACGGTTACAAAAAGCACGGATACACGACTCCTCTTGATTTTAAAAATGTTTTCGATGTTACAAATGCGAAAGGTATTTTGTGTGGATTATCTAAAATGGATGTCCGGATATGCGTGGTCTGCTTTTACTTCATGATTGTCACACTAACAGAAAATCCGCTGCATTGTTACATGGCTACAAAAGTGAAACTAAAGAAGTGCTTCTTGGCCCTCCTCAAGGCGGTGTATTAAGTCTTACACTGTTTATTAATCAATGCTATTTTTAAATCTATACCAGATATTGCAAAACATATCACAGTTTTGACAATGTTATTCTTATACATTCTAAAACTTTTCGAGAAATGTAAGCCACTCTAAATCATATGCAAAGATAATCTTGGCCTTATAATTTCTGAAGAGAAGTCCAAAATGTTTAACATACATTGGAAACCGTAAAAATGGACAATCAAAATTAAAAGTTAATGGACGGCTTATTAACTACGTGTCGTGCAAATATCTAGGTGCGCTAATATCTGTGAATATAATTAAACAATGTAAAGTCAGACTTTAAGTACTCATGCAATCCTATCTATGGTGCAAATGTTAGTATTGCCAATATGATGTACTTAGCACACATAAATCGCTGATAGATTAACATGTACCAGTTTTAGTCTTGCAACACAGCAGAACCATTGAAAGACTCGAAGAAAACACAAAATGAAGCCCCGAGAATTATTCTGGGCTGTCCTATAACTACCAAAATACTGGATATGAGGAAAGAATTAAGTGTTGTTGATAGAATACGTGAAATCAGTGTCACAATAGGACTAAAGAATTACTACAATATATAATTCATGGGAGACTTAAATCAAGATGTATTCAAATACCAGCCAAACACAAAAATCTGGACAATATGAACTGTATCATGTTAGGAAGCAACAGAATTTTCCACCACCTTGGCAGATAACAAGTTATAATATTTCTATGCCCACCTACCCTCCCAAGAAACTAATTATGAACACTTATCCAGTAATCTGGAACAAATGCACCACCTGAGGAAGCTGGGCACAGATGTACACAAATTATTAAGAAAGGGATTAGAGAATCATGATAAACTTGATTACTTAACTAAACAAGCAATAAATAAGGAGAATGTCGAATATAATTTTATTTCTCAAATAGAAGTTTAAAAAAAATTGTTAGAAAAGAAATAGGAAAAAAAGTTAGAAGTACAATAGTAAATATAGTAACTACCAGATCAGTTGTCCATCATAAAGAAATATGCAAAATTAAGCATATTTATGGAGAAAATATCAATGTCAATAGACTACAGGATGTTGATGCTGCTAGATTAAGGTATCTCCGGCAGTATGGTTTGAATGGAGATGCCAAAGACATCAAATGCAAAGTGTGTGGATAAAGAGGGGACATACGAAGGAACACTATCATAATATCCAAACATCCAACCTTTCAGAAACGTCTACATTCAAACCCTACAGGATATGTCAATATTAATATATCTCAAATCTTGTGACTGTATTAACATTATGCGTTGACTTGATGAATGAATTGTTAATGAAGACATTGCAACCCAATAATGACTAATTTTTAGGTGGTATTATGGTACTTATACGTTTTTGAGAATGTAACTATGTATTGCATTGTTCATTAGCTGTGTGAAGTAATTGTAATATATGAATTAACTATAATATATTGACTTCTAAACTTTCGTATTCTGAGCTCCTCTGCAAAGACAGTGATTATGTATGAGTGTGGTGAAAGTGTTGAATGATGATGAAAGTATTTTCTTTTGGGGATTTTCTTTCTTTTTAGGTCACCCTGCCTCGGTGGGAGACCCCCGACTTTTTGAAAAAAAAAATATTGCTTTCGTGATGTATGTTTCTTGGGGTGTGATGAAGACCCCTAGAGACCTCTGTAATCTTATCTTTTTTCGTTTCTGCTCACACGACAAGCAATGGCGGCACAACTAAGACTAAAATATACTGCTTCTATGTTAGCATACTGCTAGTATGTTAGTATGCTACCTGTATGCTTTTATTGTATAAATAAGTTGCCAGTATACTACTAGTGTGTTAGTATATTGACAGTATGCTGCTAGTATGTTAGTTTGCTGCTAGCATACAGCTAGTATGTTAGTAAACTGACAGTATTCTGCTAGTATATTAGTATGCTGTTAGTATGGTGACTGCTGTTAGAATGTTAGTATGGTGACTGCTGTTAGAATGTTAGTATGGTGACTGCTGTTAGAATGTTAGTATGGTGACTGCTGTTAGAATGTTAGTATGGTGACTGCTGTTAGAATGTTAGTATGGTGACTGCTGTTAGAATGTTAGTATGGTGACTGCTGTTAGAATGTTAGTATGGTGACTGCTGTTAGAATGTTAGCATGGTGACTGCTGTTAGAATATTAGTATGGTACCAGAATACTGTTTCCATAATACTTTAAGTAACTGTTTAAGTATCTCTATGATTGCTCGCAGAGTGAGATCTTCCCGCAGTGAACACCTTAACAGGTTTTACTGGAGTTCCAGTGCGCCTGGACCAAACATCCAGCAGACGGCACGAGCGGTGGGTTCTGGAGTCAGCCAGCCAGTCAGCCAGTCAGTCAGTCAGCCAGCTCACCTAAGCTCACGCCGCTTTTTACATTCTCTTCTCTGCGGTCCATTTTATTTCTTATTTTGTTTGTTTTTATTTCTCTTTATTACCTTATATATATATATTTTATTTCCCCATAAATTTCTCTGCCTGCCCTTCCTGTGCAGCCGCCCTCTTCCTCTCCATCCTTCCTTCTTCTATCCTTATTCTCCTCTCGCCCTCAGTCTTCCTTCTTGCGTGATTTTATTGTTTCCAAAGAAATTTAAAAATATCTTTTATGTCTTGTATTCATCATCTTGTTGATGTGTTATATAACATATTATTCTCCTTCATTCTTGTCTCACCTTCATTATCATTTTATTTGGGTTTTCCTGTTATTCCCCAGATTGTACGGTGACGTTTGTTTCGTTTTAAAATGCTTTATCTTTCTAAAGGATGTGTTTATTATAAACATTTTTAAGACATGTCATTACTGAGCAAAATATTCCAATTCCAGCCCCAAAAATATTTTAGGCCTCCTGAAACTGTATTATATTATGTGCCTTAGTGTTATTAAGGGTCCGGTTCCTTGATGCTGGTGAGGGGCTCTTGATCTAGGGAGTTGGATGTGGGCTCAATTTTCCTGAATTAAGACTGAATACCTTCCACATCCCTCCCCCCCCCACAGGCGCTGTATAATCCTACGGGTTTAGCGCTTCCCCATGATTATAACAATCTGAAAGCCGAGGTTTATTTCCAGTTAATAAAATTACAGATTCGCTCACTAAAATTCGCGAGTAGAGAAAAAGTGTTTGAAAATAAGCTGTAATAGGTGTTTAATTAATATTTCTTTATAATTAGATCGCTAATTGAGTCTAATCATTTATATTTGAGAAAGTAAAGTTGATGTTGGGATGGGAATGACATCTTCTCGGAGTTCTCTTGGAAATATATAAATAAATCATGAAATTTTTAGAGTATAATATTAGAATATTTTACTGGTAATATCTAACAAAGATTATTGTGACTAATATTTAAACAGCTTTCTGAAAATGTGTAGGAAACCTTCTTTTTTTTTAACACATCGGCCGTCTCCCACCAAGGCAGGGTGGCCCGACAAAGAAAAACTTTCATCATCATTCACTCCATCACTGTCTTGCCAGAGGCGTGCTTACACTACAGCTACAAAAATGACATCCCAGTATTTAAGTATTTTAGAAGACGTGAAGAAAACAAATGAACTAATATCACATTCACTAGTATATATATATTACCCACAAATGTATAAATTAGACACACACACGTAACACTTGGAAACTTTTATTAAAATTTGTTTCACTCATCAGGAGATTTTTCAATCCAGTATGAAGGAAAGATTGGATGACTATGTGTACAAATACGTTTACAAGGCGGGGCATATGGAACACAATGATTTCACCTGACAGTTTTGTCTTAATATTCCAAAAACAGTTAAGCTTAAATTCATAAAACGTAAAAGCTCTCTAATTCAAGGCTGTGACGCCAGTGTTCATTATCTTGATTGTGGATGTGTTATACCTCGTTCCAATTAATTACATGGTCGTGTATATTCGTGTGCGTTATACATGCGATTCTGAGATTAACTATATGGCAGGCGCAATTGTGTTGATTATTGCGTGTGTCTAAATATTTGGCCATTTCTTCCAAGTTGACTTAGTCGAAGCCCAAGTAGTTTTAATATTGACCTGGTTTTTGCTTTTCTTATTTAGTGAGATCCTCTATTGTGGCGCTGGTAGTAGAACCCTCCCAGCCCACCTCACCTAATGTATTAGAGATTATTTATTTATCTGCTGTTAACACTACGAATTGGATTGGGGATTTATCGGTCTTGGTGTTGAGAATGCGTTGTGTCCAACGTCTGCAGTCGTGAATGAAGGAGGAAATATAGTTTTGAATTATTATTATTATTATTATTATTATTGTTATTATTATTATTATTATTATTATTATTATTATTATTATTATTATTATTATTATTATAATCAAATAGAAGCGCTAAACCACAGGGGTTATACAGCGCTGATATAGTTTTGAAGAAGTCTGGCTGGAGATGCATTTCTCTCCCAGGAATTCTGAGGCACTGATTTTGTAAGCTCCAAGAAAAAATCCAATAATTATTTCTCATCTTGTTATCATCCAGTGAAAATGCATCAGGACGTCCTTGTTTATAGACTAATAGTGCACTTGGAAAGTTAGTTTGTCACTTTGTTTGCCGTTGTGGCATTCCTCTTTTAGCGTAAATTTGTAGGTCATCGAAGTTGAATGAGTTGCGTGTTATTATGAGGATGTTATCCGATACCCAAGACAAACTGTGTTAGGAATGAGGGGTCAAAATTTTCCCACCTCCAGATGCTCATGTACAGTTTGACAAGCAATGTTCTGATTGGTGACTACAGTGCCATCCCAAAACCCTGTCTCGATGTTTAGTTATAATGGAATAAATAGAATAAACAGCTCCAACTGATGTTAGGTTCACTTATATATATAAAGTCTAAGCTTGGAAGGGAAGATCGAATTCGTCATTGACCTTCCTTCTAAGTTCTAAAACCTAAGCTGCAGGAAATTTTATGAATTGGTAAGCTACATCAAACGTTGTCAACGTTTTGTTTTTGACGTCGATATATTTTAACCGGTTGATCAGATTCTCTGAATGTTTCGTATTCATATGAGCATTGATGATGGTACCTATAAGTTTTGACAATGTGTTTGGATAATGTTTCTGTTTAGAGGTCTGTTCATGACCTCCTAACTTCCATGTTTTCTCTTGCACTTGACAGACGTATAAATGAGACCATTCTCAGTAAATCTTCGATTGCGAACATACAACAAAAGCTGAAAATATTCTTTAAATTATGCGTTCTTTGTTCGACTAATAAATGAAGCAGCATGAGACTTATAGTTATCATATACAGTACAACTTGTCTTTACACACAGTCACTGACACAGAGATGCTCAGCTTATTACGTAAATTGACTCAATTATCCGCAAGAAACCCACCTGCTTGATATTGCCAGGACACATCACTTCAGTGATTCTGATTCTCACATAGTCTACATACAAGGCATCATCACCGCCACCATATAGACCCGTCATCCCCTGGGTGATGGCGCAGCAATATCATCGTCACCACTGCAAGCACTGAGCAGTGATATTAACACCCAGGACTACAGCAACAAAATACTAAACCACCTTAGTGATACTAACATGTACCAGCATCTTGATCAACAATATGTTACTTACAACGATAAAGTTCTCATCTAGAAAGTTCACATATTGTGTGATTCATAACAAAGCAAGAGACTCCAATATCTCCTACCAGGACAACTTAAACCTACCAGATTTTATTCTCTATCAAAGACCCACAAACCCGGCAGTCACACAAGTATAGACAGCCCTACACAGACCGGCTGGCTACCGAGCGAAGAGCCTTCCTAGACTCCTGGAAATCTGATTTCCTGTATCCTCTACATAAACTTCAAAATATAATACTTGGCTTCCTACGGCTTTACATGTCCCTGCTGACACCACCACAAACATTCTTATGAATATCACTGAAAACACTAATTCTTTACGTAGAATTTTCAGAATTGTTTGAGCTAAGCATCAAGTTTTACTTCAAGTTCGAGATAGCTTCTTCAGACATTACTTAGGCATAGCTATGGGAGCTCCTCCCCCCATCCTTTAGTGCAGTGCTAGGCAGGTTATTTCAGGAAGAACCTCGAGACTGGAGGATTCCACTCTAAGCTTCCCAACAACATAATTTGGTTAAGTTGATGATCTGGTCTTTTGTATCCTAGATATCTAGGATACATTTTATTTTCAAAATGTTTAAAAGACTCAAGCACTCTGTCAAGCTCACTCTGGAGCTTGAAAGAAGGGGACCCCCCTCCCTTGCTTGATGTGCTCCTCAGGACAATGGGCAGTGATACTTTTTCCTATAAAGTGTACGCGAAGCCCACCTGACATAGCTTTACTCTCACCATGACATTCATACCATGAGAGGAGTGGCTATTGGTTTCTTTTTAAGAGCCTTCCATATCTCCGGCTCAGAATTCCTCGAGGAAGAAATACACCTACATCACTCAAGCCTATATCCACATCCGCGTTTCCTTCAGTATACAGGATTGTAGTGGTGGGTGCAGCTCATCCTACTTGATCTTTGTGGTGACGAGGCTGATATTATCCGGGTTCTCGCTGAGAGCAATATTAATATGGCCAGTATAAACAATATTAATATGCCCAGTATAAACAATATGAATATGGCCAGTATAAACAATATTAATATGGCCAGTATAAACACTACTTCTATCAAAGACTATAAAAGATCTTCCCGAGGAGTGACCCTCTACTTTTGCATCATCTTATGCAGCTGGATTATACACTATACAGTGAGGAGAATGTGCATAAATATGTGAGGAATCTAGAGAAAAACTATTGCTAAGGTTGAACAAAAATGTTTGTAGTAGAGATAGCGGAAGCAATGCTGTGTTATCCACAGGAACACTGAAAGCCTCCTCTTTAGTTAGAAAAATAATTGACTTATCTGTACTGAACTGGAATAAAGATATTGCTTAGATTGGAAGCCTCTCTTCTTCTTATTATTATTATTATTATTATTATTATTATTATTATTATTATTATTATTATTATTATTATTATTATTATTATTATTATTTCTAAATTGTAGATAATTACATCTCACCCTCATTAGCCCACACTATTATCACCCATGCTTGGTACATATCTCGGTAATAGATCCCGATAAATGGGTAAATTTAGAAAGACAAGTGAGGAAACACTAGGACATATTTATTAGAAAACGTTTCGGTCCTGGGACCTTGATCACTTCTGATCAAGTGATTGAAGTCCCAGGACCGAGGCGTTTTCCAATAAATATGTCCTAGTGTTTGCTCACGTGTCTTTCTATACATAACACATGCTTCACTACGTAGACTATCACGTGGCCTAACTCCCACCTCGTCTCACAATTGCTTATTCCTGACATGTCTAATGCTCACACCTGACTTGGACATTCTTATCTCACATGTGCCTCAGCCTATATATACTATTTCTTATTCCCTCTATATCGTTGGAGTGAACAAGGTCTCAGGACCGAAACATTCTCATTAACATGTCTTAAGTATTTGCTCATGTATAATTTTCTTTCGCTTTACAGTATCATATGTAAGACACATAGGCAACAGTTAGGCATCTTTAATTAATCCCCCTTAAGGGTGATGGACTGATTCCATCGTCTTCACATCTCTACTGCTCCTGCCTACTTTCTGTACTCGACTGAAGAAGCCTACTGTGTAGACGAAACGTTTCGGATTAAAGATGCCTAACTGTTGCCTATTTGTCTTACTTACCAACCTGTCGGTATTATATACCATTTTGATATTCACAATATCATATATCTGGTAGTTACTGTTGATAGATTGCTCATTACGTAATGATATTAATCATGAGTTTATCACATATCTTATCAATACAAGTTTCCATGGAATCAGGTCCAGAATGGCTGACAAGTGTAAATAAGTTGACTTTAGTCATGTAAATGGAAAACCACAATAGAAAAGTAGATGAGAGATCAGTCTGCCAAGTAATCATCGAAGGTAACAACACCTTTGGCACCTGTAAAGAAAATAAAGACTGAACAAATATATATGAAGGAAAAGAGTTGGGACTAAGAAGGACATACCTATCATGGGCAGCTGGCCTATTGCAGTGTTCCTCTAGTTTTTTTTTTTATGTAACCGTGGCTTAAAATAAGTTTCATAGTAAGAATAAATTTACTAATGCAGTTAGAGTTGGTCTGAATGCAAATAGTTCAAAATATTCCTGAGTAAACCAGAGTAGGATACATGTGTTTATTTCTTCTGTTTCACCTAGAAAAACCTGCACCCTAATACCAATGTTTCACTTAGAAAAACCTGTACCCTACCACCAAGGTTTCACCTAGAAAAACCTGCACCCTAATACCAATGTTTCACTTAGAAAAACCTGTACCCTACCACCAATGTTTCACCTTGAATAACCTGTACCCTAATACCAATGTTTCACCTAGAATAACTTGTACCCTAATACCAATGTTTCACCTAGAATAACCTGTACCCTAATACCAATGTTTCACCTAGAATAACTTGTACCCTAATACCAATGTTTCACCTAGAATAACTTGTACCCTAATACCAATGTTTCACCTAGAATAACTTGTACTCTAATACCAATGTTTCACCTAGAATAACCTGTACCCTAATACCAATGTTTCACCTAGAATAACTTGTACCCTAATACCAATGTTTCACCTAGAATAACCTGTACTCTAATACCAATGTTTCACCTAGAATAACCTGTACCCTAATACCAATGTTTCACCTAGAATAACCTGTACCCTAATACCAATGTTTCACCTAGAATAACTTGTACCCTAATACCAATGTTTCACTTAGAAAAACCTGTACACTAATACCATTGTATATGCTATAACACCTGTACAGTACACGCCACTCTACCCAACGACGGTGAGTGTATAAATATCCCTACAAACAACTTAGGTAAATGGACACGCATGCAACGTTCTGAATAAGCTATTTAGCAGTTTTTGTTGCCAGAGTAAGGCGGCCACACAATGCAATTGTACCATAGCAGGTTGCACTAGGCTAGTCATTAATTTTTCATTTCCGTTTGCACGCACTGACCATGAGAAATATTAGAATGCTTATAATTTATTGAACAAGCAAAATATTTATACTTATCTCAGGTCAGAGGAGGCTGGAACCTACTAACTTTTGGCAAAAAACAAAAATGAATACTATTAATATATCTAATATATCTGACGCTGTAGCAAACACCTGGTTTGCTGGGAGTCAGAATTATGCTTGGTCTGGATGGTGTCGATAGTACCGTGTACTTTGTCCAGACGTTAGTCGGTTGGAGCCTCTGCCCCGAGATAAATGGTTGTAAATACATATGTCGCTTGTTCTGCGAATTATTTGTATGTATATATGAAAAATAAACACAAATGTATAATGCAATCCTATATTGTCAATATACGATCGCATTATACAGCATTTGTGCTTATTTTTCCATCGTGTCGGTATTTTATAATATTTATTTACACGTTTGTATATATATGTATATATATTATATATATATATATATATATATATATATATATATATATATATATATATATATAACCGGAGTGAAAAAATAGTGAAATTCCAAGCACTTTCATTTCTCACATCATCAAGGAATTGTAAAAATAATTGGACAACATAACCTTATATAGGACGCTACTCACTGAGTGGACATTTTAAAGAGTGACATGTCAGGTATAGTTTAAAAGCATCACAAATTCTATTCGTTATAAATAGGATACCTTACGTCTCTTTTTGACCGATTGTCCCGGTTTGAAAGTCCTGCCCTGAAATCCTAGTCAGTTTGTCATTTTGTCCTGGACAGAAACATCGCAACAATAAAAGAAAAGATAAAAACAGAGAAATGGGAAAAACGAAAAATTCAATGAATTTGCTCCACTGCGCATGTCTGCACTTGTAGTATCCGCCTTGGCCGCCAGTTGACTCTGCTCTCTTGAACTATTTTAAAGCCCAGAACATTTCTCTAAAATCCTCAGCAGAGTCATGGAATAGGTTTTTGTTTTGTCTACCAGGCGAGTTTTGTGAGAAAATAAAAAAAAATTACCAAGGAAGGTTCATCCCAGTAAAAAAAATTACGAATGGTTCTCCAAAGAGTGATTCCATACTTTATATTTGTTATTTTGTTTTTGATTCTGTAGTTCTTAACTTAGAAACTGGTACATTTTATCCTTTATTTGTTTTCATTAAATAAAATATAACTATATTTGAAGAATATGCTTCCTTTTTTTCAAAGCCTTTAAAGTGTCCTAGTTTGAGTCAAATAAATAAGGCTAATTATAAACGAATCGAACTTATACAGCCCAGAGTTTATATTCATATTGCAATCAATGCTATTTTTTATAAAGCTTGCTTGATACAACCTTCTCGGCCTTTTCAAAATCAGTTGGGTGGTTAAAATCTCCCACATGAATAAACAGAGCAGTAGACCCTTGTCCATTTCTAATGCTATATTTATTTTGTACTCTTATTTCAAGATTTATTTTTCTAATGTTAAATTTTTGATGCAAACATTATGTTCGGCCCCGCCCATTACCTCTTACCTATTAACTATACGTAATGCATTGTCTGTCCTGTTCATGCGAGGCTTGGTAAACCTCCTGGCGACCGAAACATAGCCTAAATAAAATATTCAAAATGCTACAGATATGTTCCTTTCCACGTTATCTGTACATATTCTATTGTTTCACTTCAGCGATGAACAATACCTCTTCCTGAATTTAAAATGAGTGAGATAATCAGTGAACCATTTGCCAGAAATACAAATTAAAACCAGGCTGAGGCAAGCTGAATCTCATTAATAAATATTCGGTACGAACTGGATAAGATTAATTAAACACTGAAAGTCTGTGTTTGCTTGACAAGTTCCATGTATGTTGTAGCACGTCCGCATGTTTTAAAGGCCAGGCGTGAAATAAAAAAACTTAAGCCTTGAGGGATATATTTAGAAAATGATACTTTTAGAGAGAAACCTATAATTGATTCATTAAGGAAGAAATTCCTAAGGAATACATTTAAGGAAAAAACTCTAAGCGATATGTTTGTGAAAACTAATACACGATACATTTAGAAATCCCTATGGAATGTATTTAGAAATAGCCCCCTAAAATATGCATTTAGAAGGAAACCCTTAAGAAATACATTGAAAAGAAACCCCTATGGGATACATTAGCAAAGAAACTTAAAAGAGATACGTATAGGAAGGAATGTAAGAATTATATTAAGGAAGAGACTCCTGATGGATACATTTAAGAAAACAATCCTAAGAGAGCCATTTAGGAAGACACTCTCCACAAATTGTGACCCAAATTATTTTTTACAGCTAGAAGTTAACATGCAGTCAGGATCTACATGGTTAACATCCAGTCAGGATCTACATGGTTAACATCCAGTCAGGATCTACATGGTTAACATGCAATCAGGATCTACATGGTTAACATGCAGTCAGCATCTACATGGTTAACATCCAGTCAGGATCTACATGGTTAACATCCAGTCAGGATCTACATGGTTAACATCCAGTCAGGATCTACATGGTTAACATGCAGTCAGGATCTACATGGTTAACATCCAGTCAGGATCTACATGGTTATAATCCAGTCAGGATCTACATGGTTAACATCCAGTCAGGATCTACATGGTTAACATCCAGTCAGGATCTACATGGTTAACATCCAGTCAGGATCTACATGGTTAACATGCAGTCAGGATCTACATGGTTAACATGCAGTCAGGATCTACATTGTTAACATGCAGTCAGGATCTACATGGTTAACATCCAGTCAGGATCTACATGGTTAACATCCAGTCAGGATCTACATTGTTAATATCCAGTCAGGATCTACATGGTTAACATGCAGTCAGGATCTACATTGTTAACATGCAGTCAGGATCTACATGGTTAACATCCAGTCAGGATCTACATGGTTAACATCCAGTCAGGATCTACATGGTTAACATCCAGTCAGGATCTACATGGTTAACATCCAGTCAGGATCTACATGGTTAACATGCAGTCAGGATCTACGTGGTTAACATCCAGTCAGGATCTACATGGTTATAATCCAGTCAGGATCTACATGGTTAACATCCAGTCAGGATCTACATGGTTAACATCCAGTCAGGATCTACATGGTTAACATCCAGTCAGGATCTACATGGTTAACATCCAGTCAGGATCTACATGGTTAACATGCAGTCAGGATCTACATGGTTAACATGCAGTCAGGATCTACATGGTTAACATGCAGTCAGGATCTACATGGTTAACATCCAGTCAGGATCTACATGGTTAACATCCAGTCAGGATCTACATGGTTAATATCCAGTCAGGATCTACATGGTTAACATGCAGTCAGGATCTACATTGTTAACATGCAGTCAGGACCTACATGGTTAACATCCAATCATGATCTACATGGTTAACATCCAGTCAGGATCTACATGGTTAACATGTAGTCAGGATCTACATGGTTAACATCCAGTCAGGATCTACATGGTTAACATCCAGTCAGGATCTACATGGTTAACATCCAGTCAGGACCTACATGGTTAACATGCAGTCAGGATCTACATGGTTAACATCCAGTCAGGACCTACATGGTTAACATCCAGTCAGGATCTACATGGTTAATATCCAGTCAGGATCTACATGGTTAACATCCAGTCAGGATCTACATGGTTAACATCCAGTCAGGATCTACATGGTTAACATCCAGTCAGGATCTACATGGTTAACATCCAGTCAGGATCTACATGGTTAACATCCAGTCAGGATCTACATGGTTAACATCCAGTCAGGATCTACATGGTTAACATCCAGTCAGGATCTACATGGTTAACATCCAGTCAGGATCTACATGGTTAACATCCAGTCAGGATCTACATGGTTAACATCCAGTCAGGATCTACATGGTTAAGAGAATTTGGTCTGGGTTACCTGAAGGTTACCCGGAGATAATTGCGTGGCTCATTACCCTGCTCTCGTGGCCAGGTCTCTGATCAGCCCTTCCTGCTGACATCCTGATCAGTGAGGCTGTTGGTGCTCTGTGAATACAGTACGACGTAAATACCACAACTCGACTGAGCAGAAACTTGCTACAGGAAAGCTAAAAGATCGAAGACATGTGTGAAGGTCCAGGTGTGGAAACACTACGGAAGATCATCTTTTGTAATCAGTGTTACCGTACAAGTGTTTAAATTCACATGCTAACTGTATGTAACATTACTGCAGCTTTCATAGTTACCAGAGCCCATCACTGAGTAATAAGTTGAATATATAAAGAGAATTGAACAATGAAAATATAAACAAGTTACCGACTCTTATTAAAATTTCATAACATTAATGGTATACAGTACCGACAAGTTGTTAAAATAGGCACATGTGCATTACTAAAAACGTTTCGCCAACCAGGGGCTTTATCAATTCAGTACAGAGCTAATTAACTGGAGTCGGTAGAAAGCGAGGTAATCTACTGACTTCTACTGTCTCAAGTGATAAGTTCTGTATTGTATTGATAAAGTCAACGGTTGGTAAGAAATCTTCAAAAAAAGATACACAGGTGTTGCACACGTGTTAAATTTATGTAGTAAGGTTGCAGTCACTGATAGGTAGGTAGGTAGGTATAATGTTTGTCAGGAAAAGGACAAATGTTTCCTGACGCGAGTCTTAGTCATATGATGACCCACAATTTGAGCTTTTGGTCATATGACCGAGGACTTCCGCTGGCTTACCGGTGTACCTCTTTAAAAATCATGGGTATGATTATAACTTATTATTAGCAGTCACTGAGAATGCGCGTGACCTTAAATAGTGCGCAGCACATGATTGGCTACCGCACAGGTGCGCAGCTTAGGCACACTGGCTGTAATGGGTTACAAGATTATCCTTAGATGGAAGGTACTTGGGTGAGAAAAATACACTGAGAGGATGGCTTCATAGCCATCTGGAGGAGTCATGCCTCGCCATGACTCTTGGGTACCTTGTAGGGACCATGAATATACCCTACGACCATGAGTCTTGGGTACTATGTAGGGGGAAAACAAATATGCCCCAACCCACCATGTAAATTATCAAGAGAAATGTTGTAAAAGATATCCTCTGTATCAACAAATTGTGTTGCTGTGGTCGACAAATGTCGTTAGATAAAAGTTATGCAATGCTGACGAATTGATGAATAAATGTACATCATGTGGGTGTTGCTACAGAGGACATTTTCTACAACTCCATTGCTAACCTCTGGTCCACACTACGGGCATGACCTATTCCACTAGTGGTGTCCGAGCTACCTGTTACCACTTCTGCAACTCTCTAAGTCTTCCACTGATTTCAGTATAAGAGTCGCAGTCAACATGTCTCTCTTATTAGACTGAAAAAGCCTGGGGTGCAGGCGAAACGTCTTTAGTAAGAGTATTCAGGAGTTGCACAGAGTTTATTCATCATCTCTTCAGTCCTGTACACTTTTGATCCTATCTATCAGTATACTACTGAAATCTTGCCAGCACAGATTATCATACATAGCAGCATATATGTAGAGAACCTAGGATAACCCAAAAAAGTCAGAGTGACTTATTTCCATTGGGGTCCTTAATCAGACCTATCCTAACATAATCACTCCTATCCTAACTTAACTACCTATCCTAACCTAACCTAACAATGCCTATCCGAGATGCTGTTCACCATATTCTTGCAAACCAGGTAAGTATATTCTCACGCAGGTTGACTAGATGCAACACAAACGTTGTTGCATCACATGAGGTGATCAACTTTAACAGCAGCTACAGAGGAATTATGAAGTGGAAATCTGGCCTACCCTTCAGATACTGAAATAAATCATGATGAAAACTGCTGTGTGAAATTGCAGCTCGGAAAGTCTATTAATAAAGCATTGCCTCTAAAATTTCCTCCGTGACCTTTATTTAATCGTTAGCAACATGGAACCCATTGCAACACAGTTACATTTTACTGTGTAATATTTACTATGTGAGTAATGTGATTCATCCTTAAAGATGGTGAAAGTCACTGGATTTACAAGGAATCGGAGCTAAACAGACTTTGCGGACTACACAGACTTTGCGAAATGTTGGCAAATGGCTGTTCAGTTTTCTGTTTAATAGAACACAGTAGTAGTAGTAGTAGAAGTAAAAAAATATCTAGCATTAACACAGGAAAATGTTCAGTAGCCGAGGACAGTGTTCTGGTTCCTTTATTGTTGCTGAACTTCATAACTGATAGATAAAAACACTCGACTCAGCTTCGTATCATTCTTTACCGAAGACACAAAAATAAGCGTGAATGTCACCTCAGTGGAAGACACGGAAAATTTACAAGCGGATATCAGCAAAGTCTTTCAGTGGGAGTAAAAAATATTATCACAAATTCCAGTTGATCATAAATGAAAAGAATGAAGAACTCGTACATGACAATGTATAAACACACAGGAGAACCAGCTTAGTGTCAGATGACCTATCATTTAGAGAACACAGTAAGACAGACGCAGCAAAGGCCAGAGAAATGACAGGGAGGGTAATGAGAATTTACAATACAAGAGAAATAATGTCAATTGTGAAAGTATTTAATTATATAACCTCCGCTTTCTCATTTAGGTGATGATTAAGGGCAGGGACGATGTCAGAGCTGGAAGAAATACAGATATTATTTTGAACCCGCAACAGTCAATATAACATATAAAATACTAGCAACACTTGAAAGTACTTGGAATGGAATGTATCACCTCAAATGAAGGAGAGATACATATATATATATATATATATATATATATATATATATATATATATATATATATATATATATATATATATATATATATATATGTATAATATGTATACATCTCAATATCATAATGCGAATATGATGACCGTGATATATGTACGTGGAAGACACTACATAATAACGTACGAGAGTGAGAGACAAAAGGAAAAAGTGTAAAATATACTCAGTAAGAGAGCACTACATCCGTGGTCCAAGACTGTTTAACCTTTTACCAGCTGATGTCAGAAATATTGCCGGAACACGTGTAAAAGTTTTCAAGAGGAAGCTGGACTACCTCCAACAAGTGCCAGACTACCTCCAACAAGTGCCAGACTACCTCCAACAAGTGCCAGACTACCTCCAACAAGTGCCAGACTACCTCCAACAAGTGCCAGACTAACTGTGCAAGTAGGTGAGTCAACAGCAACAACAGCAGCAGCAGCAGCCTGGGTAGACGAGTAATCAACAGAAAACTCTGGCCGAATAGAGTACAAAAACTCAAGAAACCGGTAGCAGGTATATCACTGGTAGGTGTTATATATCCATTACGTGTTCAAAGCTACTCGATGAACATAACAATAATAATAATAATAATAATAATAATAATAATAATAATAATAATAATAATAATAATAATAATAAATGAATTTATAATAAATAACTAAAGTAAATTCATCAAGTACCCTTCGGAATGTCTCTCGTACACCTCTTACCGATGTTAAGATATAAGACGTTGTTGGTCACAGTACCTAGCAAACACAACCAAACACCCAGCAACTCACAAACACAACCAAACACCCAGCAACTCACAAACACAACCAAACACCCAGCAACTCACAAACACAACCAAACACCCAGCAACTCACAAACACAACCAAACACCCAGCAACTCACAAACACAACCAAACAACCAGCAACTCAAACACACAACAAAGCACCCAGCAACTCACAAACTCAACCAGGCACCCAACAACTTACAAACACAACCAGGCACAACCAAACACAACCAAACACCCAGCAACTCACAAACACAACCAAATACCCAGCAACTCACAAACTCAACCAGGCACCCAACAACTTACAAACACAACCAGGCACAACCAAACACAACCAAACACCCAGCAACTTACAAACACAACCAAACACCCAGCAACTTACAAACACAACCAAACGCCCAGCAACTCACAAACACAACCAAACACCCAGCAACTCACAAACACAACCAAACACCCAGCAACTTACAAACACAACCAAACACCCAGCAACTCACAAACTCAACCAGGCACCCAACAACTTACAAACACAACCAGGCACAACCAAACACAACCAAACACCCAGCAACTTACAAACACAACCAAACACCCAGCAACTTACAAACACAACCAAACGCCCAGCAACTCACAAACACAACCAAACACCCAGCAACTTACAAACACAACCAAACACCCAGCAACTCACAAACTCAACCAGGCACCCAACAACTTACAAACACAACCAGGCACAACTAAACACAACCAAACACCCAGCAACTCATAAACACAACCAAACACCCAGCAACTTACAAACACAAAGAAAACACCCAGCAACTCACAAACACAACCAAATACCCAGTAACTTACAAACACAACTAAACACCCAGCAACTCACAAACACAACCAAATACCCAGCAACTTACAAACACAACCAAACACCCAGCAACTTACAAACACAACCAAACACCTAGCAACTCACAAACACAACCAAACACCCAGCAACTCACAAACACAACCAGGAACCCAGCAACTCACGAACACAACCAGGAACCCAGCAACTCACAAACACAACCAAATACCCAGCAACTTACAAACACAACCAAACACCCAGCAACTTACAAACACAACCAAACACCCAGCAACTCACAAACACAACCAAACACCCAGCAACTCTCAAACACAACCAGGAACCCAGCAACTCACGAACACAACCAGGAACCCAGCAACTCACAAACACAACCAAACACCCAGCAACTCACAAACACAACCAGGAACCCAGCAGACTGTGTTCTCTGGTTATTCATATCATTTCAGGCCACCTCAGATAATCTTGTCCCCGAGGATGCGACCCACAACAGTCGCAGGTATACTTAATGCTAAGTGAAAAGTGGCAGCAGGTGCAAGGAAACATACCCAACGTTTCACCCGTGCCGGGAATCTATCATCGGACCTTTAGTGTGTGAGCTGACGACACTACCAACTAAGCCACAGTGGCATAGTGGAGGCGAGATGGGAGAGGGCACTGGGCATTGACGGGGCAGGGGTGAGGCAATCAGGGAGCGGGGCAATGGTTTGCATGGTGGCCCAGGAGGGGTAGGGCCAGGTTGCTAGTTACAGGGTTGCCACAAGGTTGCCACAGGGTTGCCACGAGGTTGCCACAGGGTTGCCACGAGGTTGCCACAGGGATGCCAAGAGGTTGCCACAGGGTTGCCACGAGGTTGCCACGGGGTTGTCACAGGGTTGCCACGGGGTTGTCACAGGGTTGCCACGAGGTTTCCACAGGGTTGCCACGGGGTTTCCACAGGGTTGCCACGGGGTTGTCAGAGGTTACCTGCCTACCTGGAGTCTACCTGGAGGGCATTCTACTACAGTCACTACTGGTGCTTCTATTACTACTTCTGATGCTAATACTACCACTGCTACTACTTCTGCTACTACTGATACTCCTATTGGTGGAACAACTACTACTTCTACTGCTGCTACTACTACTATACTACTACTTCTACTACTACATTGCTACTACCACCACGACTACTACTACTACTGTAGAGTGACTGTCACATTTATTATACATTATAATCATAAAAGAGGGTAAACTCGTGTGTTGGTTGCTGACCGCCCACTCGGGAGTGATAATGTCAGAGGATCTCACCTTCAAGGAGCACAACGGTGTCACCATCACATATACGAGGAAAATGATAGGATGGATAATGAGAACTTTCAAAACAAGGGATGGCATGCCAATGATGATCCTTTTTAAGTTACTTGTTCTCTGACCGTGCCACATTCACTGCTGCTTCTCTCTGACAGTGCCACCCCTCACTGTTGCTTTTCTCTTTCAGTGCCACTTTCACTGCTGCTTCTCTCTCTCTCACAGTGCCACCTTCACTGCTGCTTCTCTCTGGCAGTGACGCTTTCACTGCTGCTTCTTTCTCACAGTGCCAACTTCACTGCTGCTTCTCTCTGACAGTGCCACCTTTACTGCTGCTTCTCACAGTGCCACCTTCACTTGCTTCTCTCTGATAGTGCCACTTTCACTGCTAATTCTCTCTAACAGTGTCACGTTCACGTCTGCTTCACTCTGACAGTGCCACCTTTACTTCTGCTTCTCTCTTGCAGTGCCACTTTTACTGCTGCTTCTCTCTGACAGTGCCACCTTCACTGCTGCGTCTCTTTGACAGCGCCACCTTCATTGCTGCGTCTCAGTGCCACATTCACTGCTGCTTCTCTCTGACAGTGCCACCTTCACTGCTGCTTTTCTCTTGCAGTACCACCTTCACTGTTTGCTTTTCTCTTGCAATGCCACTTTCACTGCTGTATCTCTCTGGCAGTGCCACCTTCACTATTGCTTTTCTTTGACAGTGCCACCTTCACTGTTGCTTCTCTCTTGCAGTGCGACTTTCACTGTTGCTTCTCTCTTGCAGTGCCACCTTCACTGTTGCTTCTCCTGCAGTGCGACTTTCACTGTTGCTTCTCTCTTGCAGTGCCACCTTCACTGCTGCTTCTCTCTGACACAGCTACTACATCACGAATGCTCTCTAATATTTCTTGCACGAAGATAACTTACTCCACCAACTCTGATGTTTCGAACTTACCTCCCAGGACACATCTTTACCCTGAACTTTGTCTTATAGTCACAAGAAGACGCTAAAGCTCAATTGTTAGGCTCCTTGTAATTATAATGCAATAACAAGCTTCATATATTAGTCAGTGAAGCTCACTGCTCTTAGGGTTCATTGTGGTGAGTTTAATACTAGTAAAAATGTCTTATGTGTAAATAATTTTGGACAGACGAAGAAACTTTTCTATCGGAGGCGATGGAGATTATTGTCTGTGACTTGTGTATCGTTATGTTGTAAAAAGCTTGCAAAGCGACGGATCCCGGGTTCGATTACCAAGCGAGGCGAGACATGGGCAAACCTTCAGGGGTCATTGGAAGCATTTATTCATTTTTTTTTGTTTTTGGTTCAATTTCAATGAACGTTGATACTGTGATTTAACCAGCATTTTCCATCTTCATCAATGTTTGTGAATTGACTTTATGTTGCAAAATTGCAAGATATTGCAAAATTTTATGTAGAGGTGGGAGGGTATAAAACCCTCCCTTCACAAGAAAATTGATAAGACATACAATGTTCTAGTCGACATCAGATGAAAGATAAAGAGTTAGATAATCTTTATTCCAGAGGCTTTTGAGAGAAATGTCAATAGATTGTATTAATTTTTTTTTTTTGAAATTTGTGGTTTTTTTTTAACGAATTTTTTGGAGGAAAAAAAATCAATAAAAACAAAACAGTAGTACATATCTAAAATCAATACTGGAATTGTAATAGAACCGTCATTCCTCAATAACACCCGAAAAAAATCATGACACTCCTATAAATACTCTTCTCAAATAAGTGAAAATAATGTCAATAACTTATTCCTGTTTTATTCACAGTTTTGTTATATGTAAAACTCTATGGAAATGGCGCACCAAATTTGACCGTGTTGCACACTCAACATTTGTTGACAGTCCTCTGGCTACTGAGGCACCATCTCTCACTCTGCTCACTCTAGTCCTCACAGAAGTTACCATGTAGACTATTTTGAATGAAACAATCATCAAAATCGTTATTTTTGGAGTAAAAAGAAAAAAAAAACACTAATTATCAACAGGCCCTCTTGCTTACAGGAAAAACAAAAGAAATTTACATCTTTGGAAAAACATACTTAGAAATATGATACAGAGAAGCTGATTACATCAACATGTAGCCAAAATTATGCACTATTTTTTGGTAGGAACATATTATTTTCCATAATTTTTCAGGTTCATTTTTTTTACCCCTCATTTTAATTAAAGGCCACGACCCCTGATTCATACAGTTGTTGCCTTTGTTCACATAACACTAAATACGCACCTGGTAGTTACTAGACTGTAGTGGGAGGGAGGGATGGTAGAATACCTTAGATATGGCCAGCCTTTGAAATAAGCTGAGTTAGGACAACAGATTGTCAGATGTGTCAGAAAACAGCAAACCCAGAACACCTAGGCGTCAGGTGTGTAGTTATTTATTCTATGTCAAGCGGAGGAGGTGAAGACTCGACCCTCCGTCTGTTAATTACAAGTGTTTGTTGCTTTACCTACCTGTTGAGTGGAGCAAAGATCAATGTACACGACTCGCACTACTGTTCTCGTTTTCCCTGACACCTAAAGTACTATCGGATTCACCAAGTCAACTGAAAAACGCGATTTGCGTATGTGAGTGACAGGGTGTCTGGTGGTACACAGCTGCCTGCATATTTCCCGCTCCCTGGCTGACTCAGTCTCCATGTTCACTCTCCACATTGACTCATAGGCTTCCCTGACAGGTATTTCATATTCTTAGTATCAATTCTGGCTTTAAAAATAACGAATCGTTTCGTTGAATTATCACTTACGTCAAATTCAGCACAGTCTCGTATTTAATGTTTATATATTTTTGTATGAATGCACACATTTTTGTGTCTGTGTATACAGCAGTTATCCTCACCTTATAGCAGCCCAAAAACTTACAGATGGACTCTCCATGCTCTCATGTGAAGATAGTTGATGGTGTGGGACTAGACTGTCAGCGCTTCTACGCTGGCTGACATCTGTCAGCAGTACAGCAGTGAAGGAGGTGCAACCACCAACTTCAGGGAGCACCAGAGGGCTAGACAATACCGGGATCATGACCATCACTACGCTCACCTCCTAGGTTCGGAGATCCTCGGGCAGTGAGAACAGTGAGTCTGCAGACTCCTGAAGGATTTATGTAAAACACTCTTCAGAGAATCTAATAGGGGAATATTATGCTAATTTAGAGGAACTAAGCATTTCAGAGCAGCTAGTTTCCTGTTCCTGTGATGCACTGTGTTGTAGCCCAGCCACAGCTGAGCAGCTGTCTGAGGTGTTAAACATTTAACTGTTGACGAATGAATGTTCGTATATATATAGCTTTTAAACCAGTTGTGCGATGTTAACTAATAAAAAAAAGAGATTGCTGAAGATAACACCAGGGAGACCTCAGCCAGGGAATTCAAGAGTTCTCCTTCAAACATTTCTATTTTCAACTTGGAGGCTGTGGATCCTTCTACATGACGAGTTGTGACATTCTCTCACAGCGATAACAAAATACCCTTCATCAGTGGACTCCTCATGAACGCAAATGAAACGTTCACAGCTTTCACAAAAACCCACAAAAAAAGACCACTTTGAAAACAAAATATGGATAACAGGGTACAACTTATTTAGATGAGACAAAAAGAACAGGATACAAGAGGGGTAAGAGTGGCTTGTATGTAAAAGAGTCGCTCTTTTGCACTAAATACCACACATGATGTAGTTGAAATTTTAGCAATAAAGATCGAGAACCAAATCCTAGTCTTCGTGGTTGTATATAAGTCGCCAGACGCAACTTCCCAAAAGTTCAAGGAACAGTTATTGAAAATTCATTATTGTCTGGAAAATCTTCCAACCTCAGCCCAAAATATCTTGCTGCTTGGTAATTTCAATTTAAGAAATTAAATGAAAGAATGTAGCAAATAATTTTATAGCGCTGATAATCCCAGGAGGAGGAGGAGGCAGCTCAGATTAAAATTCTCACATGAGCTGTTGAATCTTTGTAATGAATTCACTCTTAGCCAGCAAACAGTAGAGCCAACAAGACTGGAAAACACACTTGACATTATAATCACGAAACATTATGACTTGGTATAAAAATATAACAGAATCAAAAACATCAACTGGGACCAAATAAATCATGTCCTTAATGAAAAATCTGGGAAAATATCTTAAATAACATGGATCTTAGCCAGTGTCTTGGAAGGATCAACTCTTTGGCAGTTGAAGTATATTCAAGGCATATTTCCCCAAGGAAAAATGTTTGATATACACTGGAAAGAGAGAGATGCTCCCTCTACAGGAGAAGGTGAAGAGTCACTGAGCTTTTCAAGGGGGCTGAATTATCTGAAATGTAGAAATCATACAGAACCCAGGAGAGACAGAAGGAGCTAAAAGCAATTAATAAAATTGAAAGAAATCCAGAATATTTCTTTTCATATGCCAGTATCAGGTTCTTGCTCAAATAAGATGGATTTACACAGACTTGCACTCTATCCCATGTCCAGACTCGTGGAACTCCGTATTCATCAAGACTGCAAAAAACCTGTATCGTGTGCTTTAAGTATGCTATAGAGAGGGAGCCTGGATACCGGGGTCATCCCACTGTCGCAAAAAAACAACGTGTATAGTCCCACTCCACAAAGGTGGCAACAGAGCAATAACAAAGAATTATAGACCTGTACAAGAAAGGTATACAATACCGACAAAATGAAAGTTAAGACACATGTGCAACATCTGGGTATATTTATTGTAGACGTTTCGCCATCCAGTGGCTTTATCAATACAGATTCTAGGACATAATTTGAAGACAGTAGAACTATATACAAAAGATGAGGTAATCAGTCCCTCAGTCTTGGAGTTGGTGTGAACAGCACCGAAGTCGTGGAGTTACTGGAGCAGAGGCAAGGAGGCTGGCGCTTATATACTGACGTCAGGTGGAAAGTAGGTCATACCCAAAGGGATGGGATAGTTGTAGTAGTAGTAGTTGTCGTAGCCGTGAAGAAGGTTATGTACAGGTCCTCAGAATCAAGATTCCATGATGTTGGAGTGTCTGACTCGGTGTACAAGAATGGTATACAATACCAACAAGATGAAATTAAGAGGGAGGGAGGAGTGAGGGAGTGAGGGAGGGAGGGAGTGAGGGAGGGAGGGACGCGTGGTGGTGGGAGGGAGGGGTGATAGTGAGAGGGGACAGAGGGGTGGTGGAGGAGGGGAGGGAGGGTAGTGATGGAAGGGAGGGAGGCTTGGTGGATGGAGGGAGGGAGGGGTGGAGGGGGATGGAGGGGTACATAAACACCCTACCTGGATGTTTGGGTCAGCAAGCTTCAGACTGAATTAATGACGATCACTCTCATGCCTGGAAAAACTCTCTGGTCAACACTTTTACCAAGCTACTGGTGAAGCCACAGCTGTTTTCAGGGACCTCTACCAACACTGGTACTCACCTTTCTAATATTACTTCAGGTGACACTTTGCTTACCCTAACTTAATGTATTCCTAGATTTGCCCTTTCACTTTCGGTTTCCGTGCGTATATGTGTGTACTCATCTAGTTGTGGTTGCAGGGGTCGAGTCATAGCTCTTGGCCCCACCTCTTCACTGGCCGCTACTGGGTCACTCTCCCTTCGCCATGAGCCTTATCATACCTCTACTTGAAGCTATGAATGGATCCTGCCTCCTACTTGTGTGTGTGTGTGTGTGTACTCACCTAATTGTACATCACCTAATTGTGGTTGCAGGGGTCGAGACTCAGCTCCTGGCCCCGCCTCTTCGCTGTCTGCTACTGGGTCTCTGCTCTCCCTGCTCCATGAGCTTTATCATACCTTGTCTTAAAACTATGTATGGTTCCTGCCTCCACTATATCTTTCTCTAGACTATTCCATTTCCTGACTACTCTATGGCTGAAGAAATGCTTCCTAACATCCCTTTGACTCATCTGAGTCTTCAGCTTCCCTCTCTGGAACATCCTGTTACTGTCTACCTTGTCGATTCCCCGCAGTATTTTGTATGTCGTTATCATGTCTCCTCTGACCCTTCTTTCCTCCAGTGTTGTTAGTCCTATTTCCCTCAACCTTTCTTCATAGGACAGACCCCTGGGTTGTGGAACTAACCTTGTCGCAAACCTTTGCACTTTCTCTAGTTTCTTTACGTGCTTGACCAGGTGTGGGTTCCAGACTGGTGCTGCATATTATAGTATGGGCTTGACGTACACGGTGTACAGTGTCTTGAACGATTCCTTGTTAAGGTAACGGAA
>WNWK01010489.1:0-69920 GCA_009830355.1 Cherax destructor | reverse complement strand
CAATGTTTGGCTTGAACAATTGGGTTACGAAATCATTAGGTTAATTTAATCTCCTTTGAATTGCATTAGCTTCAAATTATTGTTATGTAAATATGGTTATTATTACTTAGTACTGTAATCTGTATTATTTTAGTTTGGTAATTTATTCTATATCGTAGATATCCTCTATTCTTGCAGCAATGTATTGCTGAACTAACCATGGAACTGGTAGGGTTTGAATCCATGGCGAGTGAGTCGTAAAAACTCCAGGCTAGTAAGTCACTCGGCCCAGAGTTTAACTTTTCACTGGCAATAGGTTCAAACTCCACCCGTTCCGAGGCAATAGGTTCAAACTCCACCCGTTCCGAGGCAATAGGTTCAAACTCCACCCGTTCCAAGGTTTCTTTACAATCATTAATTAACTGTTAACACAGTAATGCTGTTTGTCGTAATTTTCTTTCTACCTAAACGTTTCAATTTGGTTTTAAAATTTCTAAGAATATTTCATGGATGAAATAAGTTAGTTCAGTATAAAAGAATGTCAATTTAAGTCTGGTAAGAATCAGTTTCAAATAGAATACGTAATTGTAACTTGTCAACTTAGTTCAAGGATAGTTACAACTTAGTTCAAGTGTAGTTACAACTTAGTTCAAGTGTAGTTACAACTTAGTTCAAGTGTAGTTACAACTTAGTTCAAGTGTAGTTACAACTTAGTTCAAGTGTAGTTACAACTTAGTTCAAGTGTAGTTACAACTTAGTTCAAGTGTAGTTACAACTTACTTCAAGTGTAGTTACAACTTAGTTCAAGTGTAGTTACAACTTAGTTCAAGTGTAGTTACAACTTAGTTCAAGTGTAGTTACAACTTAGTTCAAGTGTAGTTACAACTTAGTTCAAGTGTAGTTACAACTTAGTTCAAGTGTAGTTACAACTTAGTTCAAGGATAATAACAACTTAGTTCAAGTGTAGTTACAACTTAGTTCAAGGATAGTTACAACTTAGTTCAAGTGCAGTTACAACTTAGTTCAAGTGTAGTTACAACTTAGTTCAAGTGTAGTTACAGTTACAACTGGTATGTTTGTGTATTATAAAATTGCACTTTAATATTATTGTAGTACATTTTATAATTCTGATGATGGATGAAGAAGCATCCGAAATATCAGTTAAAAAAAAAACTAGATATCTGAAAAAAAAAATAATATTGTTGACAACCATGGTCCCGGTCTGACAATATTGTTGACAACCATGGTCCCAGTCTGACAATATTGTTGACAACCATGGTCCCAGTCTGACAATATTGTTGACAACCATGGTCCCAGTCTGACAATATTGTTGACAACCATGGTCCCAGTCTGACAATATTGGTGACAACCATGGTCCCAGTCTGACAATATTGGTGACAACCATGGTCCCACTGTGACAATATCAGTAACGGAATCGGTGATTTTTGCGGTACCGCAACTGTACCTTTGATACCTTTGAAGAGTTTCGAGAGTTTCTCTACTCTCTGAGCCCGGCTCGACTGGTGCTTGCTGGGTCAACCAGGCTGTTGGTGCTGGAGGCCCGCTGCCCAACATATCCGTCACAGCCTGGTTGATATGACACCTGGAGTTTACCTGGAGAGAATTCCAGGGGTCAACGCCCCCGCGGCCCGGTCTGTGACCAGGCCTCATGTTGGACCAGAGCCTGATCAACCAGGCTGTTACTGCTGGCCGCACGCAGTCCAACGTACGAACCACAGCCTGGCTGGTCAGGTACCGACTTTAGGTGCCTGTCCAGTGCCTGCTTGAAGACAGCCAGGCGTTTGTTGGTAATCCCCTATATGTATGCTGGGAGGCAGTTGAACAATCTTGGGCCCCTGACACTTATTGTGTTGTCCCTCAACGTGCTAGTGGCACCCCTGCTTTTCATTGGGGGGATGTTACATCGCCTGCCGAGTCTTTTGCTTTCGTAGGGAGTGATTTTCGTGTGCAAGTTTGGTGCTAATCCCTCGAGAATTTTCCACGTGTATATAACAATGTATCTCTCCCGCCTGCGTTCTAGGGAGTACAGGTTTAGAAACTTCAAGCGTTCCCAGTAATTGAGGTGGTTTATCGCAGTTATGCGTGCCGTGAAGGTTCTCTACACATTTTCAAGGTCAGCAATTTCACCTGCCTTGAAAGGTGCATTTAGTGTGCAGCAATATTCCAGCCTAGATAGAACAAGCGATTTGTAAAGTGTCAACATGGGCTTTGCATCCCTGGTTTTGAAGGTTCTCATTATCCATCCTGTCATTTTTCTAGCAGATGCGATTGCTACGGTGTTATGGTCCTTGAAGGTGAGATCCTCTGACATGATCACTCCCAGGTCTTTGACATTAGTTTTTCGCTCTATTGTGTGGTTGGAATTAGTTTTGTACTCCGATGAGATTTTAATTTCCTCACGTTTTCCGTATCTGAGTAATTGAAATTTCTCATCATTGAACTTCATATTGTTTTCTGCAGCCCATTTAAAGATTTGGTTTATGTCTGCTTGGAGTCTTGCAGTGTCTTCAACGGTGGACACTGTCATACAGATTCGGGGGTCATCTGCAAAGGAAGACACGGCACTGTGGCTTATATTCCTGTCTATGTCCGATATGAGGATGAGGAACAGGATGGGAGCGAGTACTGTGCCTTGTGGAACAGAGCTTTTCACATTAGCTGCCTCAGACTTTACTCTGTTGACTACTACTCTTTGTGTTCTACTTGTTAGGAAATTATAGATCCATCTACCAACTTTTCCTGTTATTCCTTTATCACGCATTTTGTGTGCTATCACACCATGGTCACACTTATCAAAGGCTTTTGCAAAATCTGTGTATATAACATCTGCATTCTGTTTGTCCTCTAGAGCATCCAGGACCTTGTCATAGTGGTCCAGTAGTTGGGACAGACAGGAGCGACCTGCTCTAAACCCATGCTGCCCTGGGTTGTGTAATTGATGGTTATCTAGATGAGTGGCGATCTTGCTTCTTAGAACCCTTTCAAAGATTTTTATGATATGGGACGTTAGCGCTATTGGTCTGTAGTTCTTTGCCATTGCTTTACTGCCGCCTTTGTGGAGTGGGGCTATGTCTGTTGTTTTTAGTAACTGCGGGACTACCCCAATATCCATGATCCCTCTCCATAGGATGTTAAAAGCACGTGATAGGGGCTTCTTGCAGTTCTTGATGAACACTGAGTTCCATGAGTCGGGGCCTGGAGCGGAGTGCATGGGCATGTCATTTATCGCCTTTTCAAAGTCATGTAGCGTCAGGGTAATGTCAGCTAGGCTTGCATCTACCAGGTTCTGTGGCACTCTCATAAAAAATTCATTTAGGTCTTCAACTTTTAGTCTGGTTAGCGGCTCACTAAAAACTGAGTCATACTGGGACTTTCGTAACTCACTCATTTCCTTGCTGTCATCTGTGTAGGACCCATCTCGTTTTAGTAGGGGCCCAATACTGGATGTTGTTCTCGACTTTGTTTTGGCATAAGAAAAGAAATACTTTGGGTTTCTTTCAATTTCATTTATGGCTTTTAGTTCTTCCCGCGTTTCTTGATTCCTGTAAGATTCCTTTAGTTTTAATTCGATGTTTGCTATTTCTCTGACCAGTGCCTTCCTACGTATTTCAGATATATTGGCCTCTTGTAGCCGCTCTGTTATTCTTTGCCTTCGCCTGTATAGGGAGCGCCTCTCTCTTTCTAGTTTACATCTCCTCCTTTTCCTTAAGGGAATTTGCCTTGAGCAAACCTCAAGTGCCACAGAGTTAATTTGTTCTAGACATAGGTTAGGATCCGTGATGCTTAGGCTATCTTCCCAGTTTATATCATTTAGGATTTGGTTTACTTGGTCCCACCTTATGTTTTTGTTATTGAAGTTGAAATTGGAGAAGGCTCCCTCGCGACTGATCACATTTTGGCGATCTTGGGCCCCCCTTATGCATGTCTGGACCTCTATTATGTTGTGATCTGAGTATATCGTTTTTGATATGATGACATTTCGTATCAGATCATCATTGTTAGTGAAGATGAGGTCCAGTGTATTCTCCAATCTTGTAGGCTCTATTATTTGCTGGTTTAAGGTGAATTTGGTGCAGAGATTTAAAAGCTCGTGTGTGTGCGAGTTTTCATCTGAGCTGCCTCCTGGTGTTATCTCTGCTACCATATTATTTGCAATATTCCTCCATTTTAGGTGCCTTAGGTTGAAGTCCCCCAGGAGCAAGATGTTGGGGGCAGGAGCTGGAAGGTTTTCCAGACAGTGGTCAATTTTCAGAAGCTGTTCCTGGAATTGTTGGGACGTTGCATCTGGAGGCTTGTATACAACCACGATGACCAGGTTTTGATTCTCGATCATTACTGCTAAAACTTCAACTACATCATTTGAGGCATTTAGTAGTTCTGAGCATGTAAGTGACTCTGTGATATACAGGCCAACCCCCCTTCCCTTTTGCCTGTTCACTCTGTCACATCTGTATAGGTTGTAGCCAGGGATCCATATTTCATTGTCCAAGTGATCCTTTATGTGGGTCCCTGTGAAAGCCGCAAACATTGCATTTGACTCTGTAAGCAGTCCACGGATATAAGGTATCTTGTTGTTTGTTGCTGGCTTTAGACCCTGTATATTTGCAAAGATGAATGTCGTTGGATTGGTGGTATTGGTGGTATGGGGCGGGGGTTCTTTTTTTCCTGGCACTAATATCTGTTGTTCTGGAGTGGAGGCCATTGACTGTGGTTCCACTCCAGAAATGATTGCAGTTGGTGTACGATTTCTGTCATTTCCTGCCAGCTTTTTTTCCTTCCTTGCGCTACAAAACCTCTCTCTCTGCAGTGGCTTTGGCTACCAGGTTTTCCCATGGTCTAGATGTTCTGTGTCGTCTTGTACCCTTTAGGTGGTGTGCCTGGCAATATAGGTTATAGCACTGTCTTTCCTGAACTAATGAGTGACACATTTCAGGGTGGAAAAGCTTACAGAAAGGGAGGTTGCATTTTCCTGTTGTCATATGGGCACGGCATTTTCTGGGGTGGTCAAAGTTGCATGTCCCATCTGTTTTCCCAGAAATTCCATGCCTGCAGATACCAAATGAATAATATTTGCATAGGCCTGGTTTGTGTTTGCTTTGTTTTTTGTGACTGTGTTCCCTAATGTATTCCCTATTGGTGCGTGTTTTCCTGTCTCATTTCTATCTTCAGCACTAGTGCTAACATCCCCTTTTGTTTCATCTCCAACACTAGCACCTTCAGGAGCACTGTCCACCAGGACAACACTAGCACCCTCAGGAGCACTGTCTTCTAGGACAACACTAGCACCCTCAGGAGCACTGTCCTCCAGGACAACACTAGCACCCTCAGGAGAACTATCCTCCAGGACAACACTAGCACCCTCAGGAGCACTGTTTTCTAGGACAACACTAGCTCCCTCAGGAGCACTGTCCTCCAGTACAACACTAGCACCCTCAGGAGAACTATCCTTCAGGACAACACTAGCACCCTCAGGAGCGCTGTCGTTCAAGACAGCCCCTTCCAAACCACCCATCTTATTTTCCCAGCTGTCATACCATGTTGACATGTCTTTTAAGAAGGATCTTTTATTGGTGTTCTTGTCTTTTAATATAGATGCAATTCCCTCATACAGGTGTATCTCGTTTGGGCAGACCCAAAAACATCTCTCTGAGTTTATGTCAAGGGTGGTCACTGGTTGAAAATCCCTGCATATACCATGGGACCATCGACCACAGAGATTGCAAGCAATCCAGGCATGTTTTCGTCCCTTACCCTTTCTACAGACTACACAGATCTTCATGGTGGTGGTCATCTTACAACACTTGACCACTCTCCTAGCTAGCTAGTCTATAATTTCTCGAAGTATTTAGTTGTTTTTAACAGTTTCCAACGAATCCGTTTGAATCCGGTCCTTTGTTCACTTATTTCTTGGACGAATCCAGTTTATGCTCACTGTATATTTTAACTAATAACCACCTTAAGGTAGATCTGTCTATTTGTATTGTATCTATTTGTTGTAGTTCTGTTTGGGTGTTTAATAAGGGCGTGTAAACCCCGTCATCCTATGAATCCGGTCAGAGGAGACCTTGTTTTCAACGAATCCGTTTGAATCCGGCCGTTCGTTCATTTGTACTTGACGAATCCGGCGAATCCGGATTAGTGGATCACATTATTTTGGACGTATCCAGTCGGTGATTTTGGACTAGCACATGAAAAGGACTACTGGAAGAATAATTAACAGTAATATGTGTTCAGTTTGATACAAAAAGTATAACTTGCGTGTTGGAGCAGCCGTGGCTTCTGAAGATGAAGATTACTGGAGGAATATTTGATTTTCGTTGTGTATATTGCGACCGCTGCTAACTACAGGTTTAGTGTATTACCACAAACTGTATACGTCACTCCATCGCAATAAGTACCGATTTGTTACTGGTTAATAGCTACGGCAACACTAAGATTTCTGAATGATGACACTAGGTGGATGGTATCACTAAATTTTAGGTCAGGTACACTGGCAGGTTTAAAAATTATTAATACGAGCTGACCGGCATGGTAGGGTTCTGGCGACTGTTTACCACATGAACCTTGCGTCTTTAGGCCTAAATTCACCTTAAATTTCACCTTACATTTATTTGCTATCTTATCTATATATTACAGTACCACTGGGATAAACACTATAACACTATATATGACACTATTATCTTGGAGACTCTTTCCTCTGGCAAAAAAGGTTCTAGTATTGTTGTTATTTGCACACGGTATACTAAGCCTAACGTCCCCTCTTGAAAGTATACTCTGGCAGGTATTGCACACTAATTCTCCTTTTTGACGCAGTGTATACTATTTTTTCTGCTAGTTTGGTTGCAAGCGCTGGAGGGATGAACCTTATAAGTTCACTGGCACAGTCTAGAGTTCTAGCACGCAAACGAGATCGCGATAATCACGAAAAAAACACGGAGCACTGGCACTCGGGGCACTCGGGCACTCCCAGTCTCACTGCACCTGGTGAAAATACTTGTCCAGTTTCCTCTTGAAGGTTTCTACACTTGTCCCAGTCGTGTTTCTGATATCTTCTGGTAAGATGTTGAATAGTCTGGGACCCCGGATGTTGAAGTTCTAAGCCCACGCATGTCAAGGGATTTTGACATTTTATCTTCAAGATATTTAAATATAATATTGCAAGTGATGTTAAAGAATCTAGTTTAAGACAGGTATCTAAGTTCATGACGGAGTAAAGACATATCGTTCCCTGTCTCACTCACACATATGAACACACAAACACGCTTTACGAACTGGAGGAAGGAGTTACGAGACATGTTGTACTGCAATAATACTGTCTGAAGACAAGAGTGAATCAAGAAAGAGTTCCAAGGGGGAACCGAAACCACAAGGTAGTACAGATTCGAGTTAAATCAGATGAGTCAAAGGGATGGGAAGTATTTCTTCAGTCATAGAGTTGTCAGAAGTGAATAGTCTGCAAGTGATGTAGGGAGGAAGGAACTCATAATATTTAAGACGAGGTATGATAAAGTTCATGGAGCAGGGAGAGAAAGGACCCAGTTGCGATCAGTGAAGAGGCGGGGCCAGGAGCTGAGTCTCGACCCCTGCAACCACAATTAGGTGAGTACAAACCCTCCACAAACACACTATTACGAATGGAGGTAAGAAATTACAAGGCTTGTTGTACCTGGCAATAACTTACGTCTCAAGACAAGAGTCAATCCAAGCAATGAAAGGCAAAGGTAAACACAAGGGGGAAGGTTTTATTGATCCGTATAATCCCCTCACCAAGGTATGTACAGTATTTACTGAGTTAAATAATCAATAGTGCAACAATAATGAGCCAGAGAGCAAAGAGCAGCTTTTTATATAATGGTTTACACCTCAGAATAGTCAAGAAAGTATGAGTGTGTAGCGTCCTCAGGAAAACACTCCATAAATATTATGTATGTATTGCTTTTCCATATAATTTTATGTTGCTAGTTTTTTTAATTAATACCTAAAACTAAATTTCTGGCTTCATATTATTATTTGATTTATGTATTTAGCTTATGTGTGTAGATAGGGCTTAACAACTACATCTATCACAGTGCTCGTTGAAAGAGTTTTGATTGGCTACCGAGACGCCCCGTGGCCTGGTGGCAAAAGCTCTCGCGTCACACAGTGAGTGTTCGGGTTCGATTCCGGGCGAAGGGGTGGAAACATTGGGTGTTAGTCGCATCCTGTGAAAAATCTGACGTAATTTGCCCGAAATGCTCAGCATAAGAAGAAGCTTTCTATATAGTAGTATGTCACTGATGTCAGCTAGGACTGTATACCTTGGAAATGTACTTGTAGTAAATAAAGATATTATTATTTATTAGTGGTGGGCTGTATAAAGAGTTATGTTACGTATAGTGATGTGTTGTGTAGTACAGTGAGTGGGCAAGTGTGACACTGGCAGCGGAAAGTGAGGGGATAGAAGGAAGGGAAAGAGCAAAGAAGTCCTTGAGGAAATGATACCAGGACACCGGGATGTCTGGGAGATGATAAGGAGACAACCAAAGAGATACTTTATTCAGACCCAAAGATACTGAGGGGAAACAGAATGGGATGAGGAAAGGGAGACGACACTCATTATTCATGGGTTCCATGAGGCAGAACGGAAGACCTATGACAAAAGAAGTCATGGAGTGGTAATCGAGGGAACCGAACCGTCCAATCATATTGACGTTCAAGACAGAAATGGTACAGAACAAAATCCTGCAGAGAAAACCACTGCTTAAGGGATCCCAAAAATACCTTGACAGCTACAGAACACAAAAATAAGGGGAACGACAGACATCAGGCCCATACTGGAGTATGCAGCACCAGTACGGAACCCACACCTGGTCAAACACGTCAAGAAATTAGAGAAAGTGCAAAGGTTTGCAAGAAGAATAGTCATGGAGCTGAGGGGTATGTACTTTGAGGAGAGATTAAGGGAACTAAAATTGACAACTCTGGAGGACAGGAGAGATAGGGAAGACATGATAACGACTTATAAAATACTGAGAAGAATTGACAGGGTGGAATGGGACAGAATGTTTCAAAGATGGGACACAGCAACAAAGGGTCACAGTTTTAAGTTTAAAGTAAATAGGAAGTAATTCCTCAGCCATATGGTTTTCAGGAAGTGGAACAGTATGAAGAGTGATTTAGTGGAGGCAGAATCTATACATAGCTATAAGAAGAGTTACGATAAATCTTATGAAGCAGAAAGAGAGAGTCGACCTAGTAGCGATCAGCGGAGAGGCGGGGCCAGGAGGTATGACTCGACCCCTGCTATCACAGATAGACAATAATAAATTGGTAGAAATAAACAGGTAAGAAGAGATAATAAAAAATCTCTCTAGTCACAGGCATAGCAGAAGCTGAAGGTTGGTTCACAAGAACAAGCTACAGTCTGAGGAAGACATATATCACATGAAGGACAAATCTGAGGAGCCAAGAAGGGAAAAAGGTGAGTGGTACACTGAGGAGTCTGTGGAGACAAAGAACGTTATCCATGGAAGCAAAGAGGAGAATGTATAAGAGTATAGTTATACCTCTGCTCTTATATGGGTGTGAAGCATGGGTGGTGAATGTTGCAACAAGGAGAAGGCTGGAGGCAGTGGAGATGTCATGTCTGAGGGCAATATGTGGTGTGAATATAATGCAGAGAATCTGTAGGTTGGAAATTAGGAGGACGTGTGGGGGGTTACTAAAAGTATTATCCAGAGGGATAAGGAGGGGTTGTTGAGGGGGATTGGACATTTAGAGAAAATGGAACGAAACAGAATGACTTAGAAGGAAGGCGGGGTAGAAGTCAGCCTAGGAAAGGTTGGAGGGAGAAAGTAAAGGAGGCTTTGTGTGCGAGGGGCTTGGACTTCCAGCAAGCATGCGTGAGCGTGTTAGATAGGAGTGAGTGGACTTGACTTGCTGTTGGAGTGTAAGCATGGTAACATATATGAAAGGATTCAGGGAAACCGGCAGGCCGGACTTGAGTCCTGGAGATGGGAAGTACAGTGCCGGCACTCTGAAGGAGGGGTGTCAATGTTGCAGTTTTATAACTGTAGTGTAAACGCGCCTCTGGTACGACGGCAGTTTCCCACCTGCCTTGGTGGGAAGCTGCTGATGTGTTAATTATTAATAATAATAAAAAGAAATGGAAACCAAAAATGGCAAAAAAATAGCGAAGCTAAGAAGGAAAAATTAAGACATTAGTAGACAATGTGGGGATTGATGCTTCAGGATAGATACCTTCTGCAGGATAGATACCTTCTGTAGGATAGATACCTTCTGCAGGATAGATACCTTCTGCAGGATAGATACCTTCTGCAGGATAGATACCTTCTGCAGGATAGATACATTCTGCAGGATAGATACCTTCTGCAGGATAGATACCTTCTGCAGGATAGATACATGCTGCAGGATACATACATTCTGCAGGATAGATACATTCTGCAGGATAGATACATTCTGCAGGATAGATACCTTCTGCAGGATAGATACCTTCTGCAGGATAGATACCTTCTGCAGGATAGATACCTTCTGCAGGATAGATACCTTCTGCAGGATAGATACCTTCTGCAGGATAGATACATTCTGCAGGATAGATACCTTCTGCAGGATAGATACCTTCTGCAGGATAGATACATGCTGCAGGATAGATACATTCTGCAGGATAGATACATTCTGCAGGATAGATACATTCTGCAGGATAGATACATTCTGCAGGATAGATACCTTCTGCAGGATAGATACATGCTTCAGGATAGATACCTTCTGTAGGATAGATACATGCTTCAGGATAGATACCTTCTGCAGGATAGATACATGCTTCAGGATAGATACCTTCTGCAGGATAGATACATGCTGCAGGATAGATACATTCTGCAGGATAGATACATTCTGCAGGATAGATACCTTCTGCAGGATAGATACCTTCTGCAGGATAGATACATTCTGCAGGATAGATACATGCTGCAGGATAGATACCTTCTGCAGGATAGATACCTTCTGCAGGATAGATACATGCTGCAGGATAGATACATGCTGCAGGATAGATACATTCTGCAGGATAGATACATTCGGCAGGATAGATACCTTCTGCAGGATAGATACCTTCTGCAGGATAGATACCTTCTGCAGGATAGATACCTTCTGCAGGATAGATACCTTCTGCAGGATAGATACATTCTGCAGGATAGATACCTTCTGCAGGATAGATACCTTCTGCAGGATAGATACATGCTGCAGGATAGATACATTCTGCAGGATAGATACATTCTGCAGGAAAGATACATCTGCAGGATAGATACATTCTGCAGGATAGATACCTTCTGCAGGATAGATACATGCTTCAGGATAGATACCTTCTGCAGGATAGATACATGCTTCAGGATATATACCTTCTGCAGGATAGATACATGCTTCAGGATAGATACCTTCTGCAGGATAGATACATGCTGCAGGATAGATACATTCTGCAGATAGATACATTCTGCAGGATATATACATTCTGCAGGATAGATACATTCTGCAGGATAGATACATTCTGCAGGATAGATACATTCTGCAGGATAGATACATGCTGCAGGATAGATACATGCTGCAGGATAGATACATGCTGCAGGATAGATACATGTTGCAGGATAGATACATGTTGCAGGATAGATACATGCTGCAGGATAGATACATGCTGCAGGATAGATACATTCTGCAGGATAGATACATTCTGCAGGATAGATACATGCTGCAGGATAGATACATTCTGCAGGATAGATACATGCTGCAGGATAGATACATGCTGCAGGATAGATACATGCTGCAGGATAGATACATGTTGCAGGATAGATACATGCTGCAGGATATATACATGCTGCAGGATAGATACATGCTGCAGGATAGATACATGCTGCAGGATAGATACATTCTGCAGTATAGATACATGCTGCAGGATAGATACATTCTGCAGGATAGATACATTCTGCAGGATAGATACATGCTGCAGGATAGATACATGCTGCAGGATAGATACATGCTGCAGGATAGATACATGTTGAAGGATAGATACATGTTGCAGGATAGATACATGCTGCAGGATAGATACATGCTGCAGGATAGATACATTATGCAGGATAGATACATTCTGCAGGATAGATACATGCTGCAGGATAGATACATTCTGCAGGATAGATACATGCTGCAGGATAGATACATGCTGCAGGATAGATACATGCTGCAGGATAGATACATGTTGCAGGATAGATACATGCTGCAGGATAGATACATGCTGCAGGATAGATACATGCTGCAGGATAGATACATGCTGCAGGATAGATACATTCTGCAGGATAGATACATGCTGCAGGATAGATACATTCTGCAGGATAGATACATTCTGCAGGATAGATACATGCTGCAGGATAGATACATGCTGCAGGATAGATACATGCTGCAGGATAGATACATGCTGCATGATAGATACATGTTGAAGGATAGATACATGTTGCAGGATAGATACATGCTGCAGGATAGATACATGCTGCAGGATAGATACATGATGCAGGATAGATACATGCTGCAGGATAGATACATGCTGCAGGATAGATACATGCTGCAGGATAGATACATGCTGCAGGATAGATACATGCTGCAGGATAGATACATGCTGCAGGATAGATACATGCTGCAGGATAGATACATGCTGCAGGATAGATACATGCTGCAGGATAGATACATGCTGCAGGATAGATACATGCTGCAGGATAGATACATGCTGCAGGATAGATACATGCTGTGTACTAGGATAGATACATTCTGCAGGATAGATACATGCTGCAGGATAGATACATTCTGCAGGATAGATACATGCTGCAGGATAGATACATGCTGCAGGATAGATACATGCTGCAGGATAGATACATGTTGCAGGATAGATACATGCTGCAGGATAGATACATGCTGCAGGATAGATACATGCTGCAGGATAGATACATGCTGCAGGATAAGTGGGGTAAAAAAAAGTTTCTGAACTTCTCAAAAAAAATTTAGATTTTGCCAGTGAAGTGGCTAGTTTATTGTGCACCTCACATCCATCCTGTGGAGGGTAGCGCAAGAGCATATGGATACACAAAAGACCCAGGAATTAGGCCCGAAAGGGTTAACAGGAGTACAATTGGATTTATATCTACAGTTCACTTATCTGTTGCAAGCAAATTTAGGAAATTTGCTTAGTATATCTGGTATCTGGAAGCCTGGCCACTACAACATCAGTCAGCCTGTTCACATTGCAAGTTGGTCCATAAACATACTTATCTACGTTCATGTTATCATAGGGGTTATATATCTACTCAGCCTTCTAATTGAAGTCTTATAACATTCATTTTGATTATTTACTTCTCTCCTGATATTATTCCTAATGCTAGACACAGATATACCAAAGTTATATTCTACATTCTCCTTCTGGGTACTCTTCTTGGCTTATATATCAACTTTATCATGAAGGAGTAATCCAGTATGTGATGGGATCAATAGCAATTGTACATTAATTCCCTTTTCCCAGATTTTTTAGTATTTATACCTGGCTTCTCCAATGAGCATATTGTTGGAGTCATTATATGAGTCAAGAGCCTTCAATGATGACATAAAAGCAGCAATGATGATAGAGTCAAGCTCAGTGTCATAAGTTATCTTTAGTGCCATTAGGATTGCAAACAATTCAGTATTACAATGTAGACGCCCAGTTGTTAATTCTTATGCCTAACTCAATAAATTTATTATCGTTCTTAACTAGGGAGGTGACAACAAGAGCAGATGTAACCTTGCCAGAAGACTCCTGTTTAGATCTATCAGCAAAAAAATTGTAGTAAATATAAATGAAATAGTAGCAGTAATAGCAATGTATAGGACAGTAGGAAGTGATGCAAGAACTAACAAAGTCTTTGTGTAAGTGCTCTCTGGCAACCCCCAGGTGAACGTGATGAGGGGAGAAGGAAAGAAATTTTACAAGATAGATACAGTCACCTGGATGGACGGGAGACAGGAAGATGAGAGTTAAAAATCGCTTATTATCCTGGGCTTCAGGAAGCCGATGGGAAAACTCGTGATGAAATGCAGATAAACTGGCAAGTGGTGAGACCAAAGTGAACCAAGTGACAAATTTATAGACTCGGAAAATGCTTGAGAGGGAAAATACACCCAGTCAAACTGACCCTCATAAGCGAAATGACACAAGAAATGCTTATGAATTGGAAACCATGGTTGAGGCACTGGGAGAGATATGGTTGAGGCACTGGGAGAGATATGGTTGAGGCACTGGGAGAGATATGGTTGAGGCACTGGGAGAGATATGGTTGAGGCACTGGGAGAGATATGGTTGAGGCACTGGGAGAGATATGGTTGAGGCACTGGGAGAGATATGGTTGAGGCACTGGGAGAGATATGGTTGAGGCACTGGGAGAGATATGGTTGAGGCACTGGGAGAGATATGGTTGAGGCACTGGGAGAGATATGGTTGAGGCACTGGGAGAGATATGGTTGAGGCACTGGGAGAGATATGGTTGAGGCACTGGGAGAGATATGGTTGAGGCACTGGGAGAGATATGGTTGAGGCACTGGGAGAGATATGGTTGAGGCACTGGGAGAGATATGGTTGAGGCACTGGGAGAGATATGGTTGAGGCACTGGGAGAGATATGGTTGAGGCACTGGGAGAGATATCAGTTGCGAGTAAATCGATCGATTCAGAACAGAGAAGGAAAGGGATCAACTAAGGGAAAGAATACAACGACGTCAGAGGCATGAAAGAGAGCCAGGTGTAGAGGCTCACCTTCAGGAAGGAATGACAAACAGATCCCTTCATAAATCTCATCCCCACTCCCTCGTGGACTATCCACCTTCCCACTCAAACACAATAAGCTAAAACATTACGTACCTTGTCCTCAACTTTCTACACCCATATTCCGCATACCTCCTTATGCAAAACCCTTCCTCTCAACTAGCCAACCTCCAGTCCCTACATGTCCTTATCACATTCCTCTACATCAGTGATACTGACGCCTAGCAGCACAAAAAGCCCACCCCCAGTTACCCCTCACCCTCTCCCATAACCACAACCATTCCCTGCCATCCCCCTGACCCATGTACACTTTACGAAGTAATCAGTAACCTGAGAATCAGAGCACAGTAACAGAATGAAAATTGAAAATATAGTGGACAAATGCAAATGGAATAACAAATAAAAGTGAAGAATGGAATAAACGTACAGTGAAGGTATCCCCAGTTATTATAGCACTCGAAGAGACAAAACTCACAGAGATAAGAACAGATGCAATCTTTCCGGTTGATTGTCAGATTTGTAAGAATGACAGAGGGAACAGAGGAGGTGGAGGATGGAGTTTTGAGATGAGAGGTTTAAACAGAGAAGAGGAAAGGAACTACATCATAGGTGCACTCAACACTATGGGTTATGAGTGATAGCAGTGATGCCCATTCCTCCACTAAACAGCAATGCCAGGGCATTGCAAATCTTCTGTTCGTGGGAGATTTTAACCACAAGAAAACTGACTGGGAGAACCTTGAGTCACATGGAGATCAGAAACGTAGAGAGCTAAGATGCTAGAGGTGGAAACGGAGATATTCGTATATCGACATATAAGGGACACGAAAAGAGAGGAGAATATGAATCAGCAAGGCTGAGCCTCGTATTAACTCTGAGTGATTCTAACATAATGGATACTGAAAATGATCCCCTTCCCCCATCCTCAGTGCTAGCAAATAGTAAGTTTTTAGTTTTGATAATCTTGGGAAAGCAAACTAGGAGGGAGAGAGGGAGGGCACAAAAAGCACGAAAGAAGCTAAACTTCAAAAGAGGTGACTACAGAAACATGAAGCAATTCTTGAATGAGTTGCAGTAGGAAAGGGAACTAGAAGAAAACACAGGAAATGAGATAATGAAAAAAATGTATTTGGAAAGCGCAGGGAAGCTGAGAAGAAATTCACAACTAGGAGCAGAAAAAAAAAGACGGAATAGAGTGCGCCCATGTTTCACCCAGAGGTGATGAGAGGCAAAAGCTAAAGAAATATAAAAGGCAACGAATGTAGGAAAACAGGGAAGGGAGCGGAAAAGCCAGAAACGAATAATGTTTCTGGGAAGGGAGGATCAACGACAGTTGGTGAACGAAATATCATCGAAAGCCAAATCCGCCTCAATGTTACCATATAGCCACATCAGGAGGAAGACAACAGCAAAAGACCAGGTAATCACAGGCTGAAGAATGAAGAAGAGCTCACAAAAATAACCAAAAAGTCTGAAAGGTGCTCAGCAAGAAATTTAAGGAGGTATTCACAGAGGAAGTGATGATAACAGAGAATAAAAGAGGCAGAATGCACCAGCATGTGCTTGACACAATACATATGACAAGAAGTGAGGCAACTAGTGTGAAAGCTAGATACCCCGAACACAGTGAGATCAGATAACATCTTTCCAGGGATCATGAGAGAAGGAGCAGAAGGAACTAGCCACAATCTTGAAGAAGTCAATCGACACAGAGCAGCTGCCAGAGGTGTGAAAGGTAGCAAATATAGCCATAATATTTAAGAAAAGGGTCAAACAGGTGGCATTAAACTACAGACCAATGTCCCTGACATGCATAATATGCAAAGTTATAGACAAGATAATCAGAAGTGTTGGACTACCTAGAAAAGAGGGAGTTCAGAAACGACAACCAGCATGGCTACAGAGTTGATAAATCCTGTCTTACACATTTACTGAAGGTCTGTAACAAAGTAACAGAGGTGAGGCAGGAAAACTAAGGATTTGTAGGCTTCATATTTTTTGACTAAAAAAAAGAGTTTTGACACTACTACATAAGAGACTAATAAAATTCAGAATAGCAGGCTTGAATAACAGTGAAGGCAGTGCAATGGAATAGTTTACTGGAAGGAAGACACGAGTGTTTGTCTAGGAAGAGGCGCCGGATGGGCGCGTGTGATGAGTTGAGTTCCACAGTAATCAGTACTAGGAATGGTAGTATTTATTGTACTTGTGAACAACATGACGGAGAAGCATCCTCTTTATTGCTGATGATTTGTTACTAGTGAGGTGAATACGATAAGGTGAAGACCAGGAAATACCTCAAATTGTCCTGGGAAAATCTGCAGGTCTAATCTGACGAGTGACTGATAGAATTTAACACCAACAAGTGTAAAATTACGAAAATTGGACCCGGGCATAGAAAACCTCAAACAGAATACAAAATCCAAGGCAACAGCTGTAAATCTCAAGCAAGAGAATGACCTCACGATAAACAATGTACCGAGCATATTGCCTAAGTCGCAAATGAACGGAGTAAATACTGCAGGAAATGCGCGTCTGACAAATCTAAAGCTAGTTTTCAGAAACCCTAGCAAGGCGTCATGTTCGACACAGAATACGGCTTACATCAAGCTCATATTGGAGCGTGTAGCACCATTGTGAAACCCACACATTATTAAGCATATCAAGAATCTGGAGAAAATGAAATAGTTTGGAATTTGACTAGACCCGGAGCAACAGTCCAGGAACATAATACAGTTCTCTCAACTGAGTGTTAAACATTCACACATCACGAAGAACTTTAATAAATATTCAGGGAAGTGTTACAGTGCTGTTATATGAATGTGAAAAATAGTCACATTAGGAAGAACGTTGGTGATATAGACCTTCAGAGAGGTAATATGACCTGCCATATTAGTGTGAGAAATGAACACAGTAGTAGGTTGATAAGGAACAACTATCCAAGAAGTTACTTCCAGTTTCTCGTTGAGTACAACGTAATCATATTGGTGGGTAAAACTATGTTTTTAATGACTGAAACATTCATACACAAGGTAAGAGTTTTAAACACCAACTATCGTGTGAGGTACGACTGTGCTGTCATCTGAGTGTGCTACATGCACACACTAGGAAGCATAAATAACAAAAAAGGCACAATACCGTGACTGGAACAATACACAATCAATCCAAGTCGGACCGAAACGTCGTCGTAAGCTCCTCTCTTTTTATATGTGCGGGTTGTGTGTGTACTAGGAAGCATGTTTATAGATAGCAATTATCCAGGGAGCTTCAATCATTCAGTCATCTGAATGTAAAACAGATGCCAATCAGTTTGTAATTTGGTTTTATAAAAACTATCCAACGTGATAGCTTGTATTCATTCATTAATTGTGCAACAGAATTCACTTCAATTTTTGCCACAGTCGAGACTTGAATCTTATATATCTTTCTCACATGCACATAAAACACAAGTAAACCTTACTAGCTAATACTTATCTTATGTATCCACTTATTTCTCCATTTTCAGTGTTTCCTGATAGTTCTTATTAGTGTACTATTTCCTTCTTATATCTTGAGGTCCTGCCTGAACACTACTGCAGGTGCGACCATCCAGGACCACTGATTCATCTAAACGTTTTATGCACCACATTATAAAAATGAGGAATAGGGTAATATAATGGTAACTTTCTTCTTGATGAGTTAGATAGACATGCATCAACTGGGTATCTTTATTCTATGGAAGTGTCGCCAATCAGTGGCTTTATCAGTACAACAGAGGATTGATTACATCACCTTCTACGTCTTCAGTCTTTTGTAATGCACTGATAAAGCCACTGATTAGCTAAACGTCTACAGAATAAAGATATCCAGATGTTACACATGTGTTTAATTCATCAACGTGTCGGTATACAACTGATATACAACTCTCTACTTGGGTATTTATTTCTGGGTTCAGTGTTCGTGTGTGTGACTAATTACGTCAAGGGATATATTTATTATTTACGCCATGTAGCGTCTTCTTCACGCAACTAATACATAAAAAACTGACAGGCTGATATTGTTGTAGTTGGAGATTAGCCGGTATATTTCGCCGGCCCGGGCCTTTTCCAAGTGGTGGCCCGGCCTTGGCTCCCTTTCTCGGGAGTGTCTCAGACTAATGTCTGCAATGGGAGGAGGTACAAGTACCTCCTCAACTTCTGGGACAAACTGTCCCCCAGGCCTAGCCCCATTTCCCGCCCTCACGGGGCTCGTAAGGAGAAGCTAGGCCCCTCTGGTCTGCCATCGTCCCTGCCCCAGGGGAGCTCGTGGGAATGGCAGGCTTGTGAGATACAGGGGGTAGCAAGCACTGGCTATCTTCTTGACAGGCTGATACAAGGACAGTTGTTGTACATAATGATGCAAAAATTATTATTACCCGTTCAATGTATATATACAAAAAATAATACAGCCCAATACTTATTAAAAAACATTAAAAAAATCAAATTAATAAACTTTTCAGGAGCTTTTGTTCCAAGAAAGCATTTAGAAAAATAATTGTTTTGTTAAGAAATTATCTAAATTCATTGGAGTTATTTTGTGAAAAAAAAAATCTTCCCCTCGACGCCTCTTCATATCCATTCTAAATATAATCCAAAAGTTTTTTCAAGCTATCTATCTATCTATCTATCTATCTATCTATCTATCATATATATATATATATATATATATATATATATATATATATATATATATATATATATATATATATAAATGTATGAGAGTATAGTTATACCAACGCTCTTGTATGGGTGTGAAGCATGGGTGGTGAATGTTACAACAAGGAGAAGGCTGGAGGCAGTGGAGATGTCATGGCTGAGAGCAATGTGTGGTGTGAATATAATGCAGAGAATTAGTAGTTTGGAAATTAGGAGGATTTGCGGGATTACTAAAACTACTATCCAGAGGGCTGAGGAGGGGTTGTTGAGGTGGTTTGGACATATAGAGAGGAAGGAACAAAATAGAATGACTTCGAGAGTTTATAAATCTGTAGTGGAGGGAAGGCGGGGTAGGGGTCGGCCTAGGAAAGATTGGAGGGAAGAGGTAAAGGAGGTTTTGTGTGCGAAGGACTTTGACTTCCAGCAAGCATGTATGAGCGTGTTAGATTGGGGCGAATGGAGACAATTGGTTTTTAGGACTTGACGTGCTGTTGGTAACATTTATGAAGGAATTCAGAGAAACCGTCAAGCCGGACTTGAGTCCTGGAGATGGAAAGCACAGTGTCTGCACTCTGAAGGAGGGGTGTTAATGTTGCAGTTTTATAACTGTAGTGTAAGCACGCCTCTGGCAAGACAGTGATGGAGTGAATGATGATGAAAGTTTTTCTTTTTGATAGAGTCCCACATCAGAGACTATTGAGGAAAATTAAGGCACACGGAATAGGAGGAGAATTTTTTTCCATGATAGAGGCACAGGCAGCAGAGAGTTTGCATAAATGGGGAGAAATCAGAGTGGGGAAGCGTCACAAGCGGTGTTCCACAGGGGTCAGTAATGGGCCCCTTGTTGTTCACAATCTACATAAACGACATAGATGAGGGAATAAATAGCGACAAAAGCAAGTTTGCCAATGACACCAAAATAGGCCATTAAATTCATTCAAATGAGGACATTAGAGCACTCTAGGAAGATTTGAATAGACTGATGCAGTGGTCGGAGAAGTGGCAGATGCAGTTTAATATAGAAAAATGCAAAGTTCTAAATATTGGACAGGACAATAACAGCAGTGCATAAGTGTTCGCAATAAAGTGAACAGAATCCTTGGCTTCATATTAAGAAGCATAAATAATAGAAATCCTCAGGTTGTTCTTCAACTCTATATATCCTTGGTTAGGCTTCATCTTGATTATGCTGCACAGTTTTGGTCACCGTATTACAGAATGGATATAAATGCTCTGGAAAACGTACAAAGGAGGATGACAAAGTTGATCCCATGTATCAGAAATCTTCTCTATGAGGATAGACTGAGGGCCCTGAATCTGCACTCTCTAGAAAGGCATAGAATTAGGGGGGATATTATTGAGGTGTATAAATGGAAAACAGGAATAAATAAAGGGATGTAAATAGCGTGCTAAAAATATTTAGTATTGACAGGACTCGCAGCAATGGCTTTAAGTTGGAAAAATTCAGATTCAGGAAGGATATAGGAAAGCACTGGTTTGGTAATAGAGTTATGGATGAGTGGAACAAACTCCCGAGTACAGTTATAGAGGCTAAAACGTTACGTAGTTTTAAAAATAGGTTAGATAAATACATGAGTGGGTGCGGATGGGTGTGAGTTGGACCTGACTAGCTTGTGCTACTAGGTCAGATGTCGTGCTCCTTCCTTAAGTGAATGTGACCTGACCTGGCTGGGTTGGGGCATTGGCTTAAACCGGTGGGAGACTTACACTTGCCTCGCATGGGCCAGTAGGCCTGCTGCAGTGTTTCTTTTTTCTTATGTTATATATATATATATATATATATATATATATATATATATATATATATATATATATAGTACAGGAGAGTTTCATTGGTGAGAAATAAATGGGATTAGGTCAGGGGTTTCAAATAGAGTTAGAGCTAAAGAAGGAGTGGCAATAATGTTGAAGGATAAGTTATGGCAGGAAAAGAGGGAATATAAATGCATAAATTCAAGGATTATGAGGAGTAAATTAAGGGTTGGATGTGAAACGTGGGTTATAGTAAGTGTTTATGCACATGGAGAAAAGAGAAGTGTAGAAGAGAGAGAGAGATTTTGGGAAATGTTGAGTGAGTCTGTGGGGAGTTTTGGACCAAGTGAGAGAGTACTTGTGGTTGGGGATCTCAATGCTAAAAGTGGGAAAAAATGTGGAGGGAGTAGTAGGTAAATTTGGGGTGCCAGGGGTAAATGAAAATGGGGAGCCTTTAATTAAGCTATGTGAAGAAAGAGATTTGGTAATAAGTAATACATATTTTATGAAAAAGAGAAAAAATAAGTATACAAGGTATGATATAGCTCGTAATGAAAGTACCTTGTTAGATTATGTGTTGGTGGATAAAAGGTTGATGGGTAGGCTTCAGGATGTACATGTTTATAGAGGGGCAACGGAGTAAGAGGTTGATGGGACAAAAGGAAAATGGAAATAAGTCACTCTGTCTGACTTTTTTGGGTTATCCCAGGTTCTCTACACATATGCTGCTATGTATGATAATGTATGTAAATGTATTTGTGTATATCTGAATAAACTTACTTACTTACTTACTTACTTACTTACTTACTTACTTACTTACTTACTTACTTAACAGCAAGTAAGAGTGAGGTGAAAGTGTATAAACATGACATCAGCCAGTTTGATAGTAGCGATGGAAAATATTGTCTCACAAATTTCCTTGAGTTTTAGGACAAAGTTGAAGAGGTGAAGGAAGAGAGAGAGAGAGAGAGAGAGAGAGAGAGAGAGAGAGAGAGAGAGATTTTGGGAGATGTAAAGTGAGTGTTTATGGAGTTTTAACCTGAGAGATTAATGGTGGTAGGGGACTTGAATGTTAAAGTGGGAGAAACTGTTATAGAGGGTGTGGTTGGTAAATCTGGTGAGCCAGGGGTATATGATAATGAGGGACTGAACTTTGTATAGGAAGAGGCTTGGTAATAGGTAATATATATTTTAAGAAAAAAAAAGATAAATAAGTATACGAGATATTATATAGGGTATAATGACAGTAGCTTGTGGAGTTTGCATAGGTGGATTAAAGGTTGATGTGTAGACTTCAGGTTGTGCATGTTTATGGAGGGGCAACAGATATATCAGATCATTTTATAGTTTTAGATACGTCGAGAAGGAAATGTCTATGTGGTATAAAGAGAATGGTATCAGAAAGTATTAGAGGTAAACGTTTATAAACTAGAGGAGGAGGCAGTTAGGATAAGATATAAGCAGCAAATGGTAGAATGAGACTAGTGAGAGTATAGACGATGAGGCTGAAGAGGTATGGGGTAAATTTAGGAATGCAGTGTCAGAGTGTTAAGCAAAAGTGTGTGAATATGGGAGGGTGAATGTGGGGAAGAAAAGAGCGATTGGTGGAGTGATGAGGAGAGAGAGTAGTGGGAGAGAAAAAGCTGACATATGAGAGGTTTTTACAAAGTAGAAGTGATACAAGGTGGGAGGAATATATGGAGAGAAAAAGAGAGTGGTGAAAGAATGTAAAAGGGGAGCAAATCAGAGAGTGGAGAAGATACTATAAACAAATTTTGCTGAGAATAATAAATAGTTTTGGAGTGAGATTAACAGGTCGAGGAAGACCGGGTGAGATTAACAGGTCGAGGAAGCCTGGGTGAGATTAACAGGTCGAGGAAGCCCGGGTGAGATTAACAGGTCGAGAAAGCCCAGGTGAGATTAACAGGTCGAGGAAGCCCGGGTGAGATTAACAGGTCGAGAAAGCCCAGGTGAGATTAACAGGTCGAGGAAGCCCGGGTGAGATTAACAGGTCAAGGAAGCCCGGGGAACGAATGGATATGACAGTTTAATATTAGAAGATGGAGAGTTAAAAGTGTCGGGAAGATGAAAGGAACATTTTCAGGATATGTTAAATGTTGATCATTCCCCGTCCAGCGACCATACTGGGCGGTTGTTGGTGCTCTGCCTCCTGGTGGCATTGAGTCGGAACTTTATTTTCACCAACATGGCGGCAGCTGGTAGAAGGCGCATCAACACTGTCTGTCTTGAAATAGTGAAGGGCGTGTTACACCCGTCTTCTGTGGTCACAGTCTTACCTACGATATTGCAGAACATCTACAAGATTGACATAGGAGACTTATATGGTGTGGCCCTAAATGGAATGGCAAGAGTGTTTGTGAAATTGTCGTCAACTCAAGAGTATGAACGGCTAGTCGACAGTTATCTGGATCACGTTTACACAGTTAATTCAGGCATGGAGGTGAGGATGAGGGATGTATCCAGTTCATATACGTGGATAAAAGTGCAAAACGTTCCGTTTGAGGCGGATTCGGTGGATTTAATGACAGTTTTCAAAGAATACAGAATTGTACATGCTGCAAATGTGGGGAAGTGGCATGAGGGCCCCTTCAAAGGTCTTATGGAGTGCTCTTATTCATTAAAGATGACCATCAGGCGACCCATACCCTCTTACATAGTTCTGACTGAGTTCAGGACTCAGCTTTACGTAACATATGCGGGTCAAAGACGCACGTGCCGTATATGTGGGGCTTTCGAACATGTGGCAGCGGATTGCCCGAGGAGGGGGCAGCAGAGATATGAAGAGAGTATGAATTGCAAACGTGAGGTGGAAGAGGGTAATGAAAGGTCCAATGTGGAGCAAGAACAATCTACAAGGTCTTGGAGTGAGATAGTTGAGGGTAGTGCACACATATGCCAAACACTACCGGTTATGGCTACGATGGAGCAGCAAGAAATAACTGTAGGGGGGGAGGGTGCTGAGGAGGTCAGCCCCAATATGACATTGGATGGAGTCTTAAGCCTCCTGGTTAAGTGTGGAGGAAGGTTCAGTCTTAAAGGAAGATTATGAAAATGGTGGTGATATGGAAGGAGGAAATCCAGAGATATCAGAATTAGTGGGTGTGCAGGTGAGTGTGGAAGTGCATGAGTGTGAAATGGATAGTGGTAATGATTTGGTAGTGTCGGGGGAATCCCGGAAGAGACCGGTCGCCTCATCAGATGGAGAGGATGTCTTAACACCAGCGCAAAGGTCGTGCAAAAAGCCTTTAGTGGATGCGTCAAACAGGGGAAAGGGAGGGTTGAAACTTAAGGAAGGTGGGAAAGGCATAAGTAGGGAAGGAGGCATGGGGAAGACTGACGTGACGCATCCGCCAAAGTCGAGAGGTAAACCTCCATCATTGTTTTCCAGTGTATAACTATTAACGTAAATGGTATGAGGGCAGAAGTTAAAAGGAAGTGGGTGGAGGTGACACTGAGACGTTTTGATGTGCATGTGGGATTTTTGCAATAACATAATTATAGGTATGGAAGAGACTTACGTTTGGCAGGATATGATGTGTATGCTGGGTCTTCAGAAAGATTAAAGGGAGGGGTTGCGGTAGTAATAAAGGTGTCAAGCCCTTTTCAGTTGATAGCATGGGAGGAGTGTGGGGGACGTATCGTAAAGGTAGATGGGGAATGGGGTGGGATCAGAGTATGCTTTGTAAGGGTTTATATGCCGGTGGAGTTTTCTAAGACTGTCAAGGATGAATTCGTGAATGAATATCTTGTGTATGCCTTAGGAGGGATGCCAGGTGTAGTGATAATGGGTGGGGATTGGAACTGCGTCATTAGAAATAAAGATGTGGAACCTAGGAGAGCGGGATGTGTGTTAGGGGTTCTAAGGGATGTGATGAACAGCGTGGGGTTAAAGGATGTGGTAGGCGTGGGGGGGAGGGTGGAGCACACATACTTTCAAAAGGGATATGCAGCTAGATTGGACAGGATTTATGGGTCAGATCAGGTAGTGGTTGGAAGTATACAAACGATAGATGTAGGGTTTTCGGACCATAGAGGGGTAATGGTAGACGTAAATTGGGAAGGGGTGGTTAGATGGTATAGGGCTACTGGAAATTTAATGTAAGGTTGTTGAGTGGGGAGGACAAACTGGTAAGTTTTTCACAATGGTGGAAGGGGATGTGGGAGCAAGGTAAGAGACAGGTTGAGTCGGGAGAAAGTTTAATAGTGTGGTGGGAAAAAAGTGGCAAAAGAGGGTATAAAAGGATTTTATAAAAGGTTAGGGAGAGAGGAGGCATGCTGGTCATTTGGGTTGCAAAAGTATGTAGAGGGGTTACTGTACAGATGTTATGAGAGGAATGGACCTAACACAGTGTAGGAAATACAGAGATTGAAAGAAAGGCTGAGAGGAATACAGAATGAACGCTTTGATGCTTGTAGATTGAAAGCAGAGATGGATGACATATTATGGGGAGATAGACCGTCGAAGTATGTGTTAAGCAAATGTAGGAAAAGGAGGGAAGGTATGACAGTAAATTGTATAGAAGTGGAGGAGGGATTGGAGAGTTATGTGCAGGGGCAACGATTAAGGACAACTGAGGCGATAGGTGTGTAAGTGGACAAATGGTTTGAGAAGTATTGGAGAAGTGATAGGGGAGGTACAATGGAGAGAGGCGTGATTATGGAGGGAGTACAGGTAAAGGTGGGAGAGAGGGAACGAGTAAGCATGGAAGGACCTATTAGAGAGGAAGAGGTATGGGAGGCGGTGAATGGATTAAGCAAAGGAAAAGCTCCAGGGATAGATGGGATAGTCAATGACTTTTATAAGATACATTGGGATGTAATGAGGGAATGTTTGGTACAGCTATTAAATACAATGAAGGAGGAGGGATGCTTAGGAACTGAACAAAGTACTGGTGTGGTGGTGTTAGTTTAAAAAGGGGGAACAGGAGTAACCATAAGTAATTATAGGCCTTTAGCAATGATGAATGCAGACTACAAGATTTTTGCGAAAGTATTGGGAAATAGGTTAAAACGAGTGCTAGGAAGAGTGATTGCAGAAGGGCAGTGTGGGATACCCAGGAGGAGCATGATTAGAGGCCACAAAAGAATAAGGAAGTATATAGAAGGCAGTGTAGAGGGAGGGGGATATTAGTATTTGATTGGCAAAGGGTGTATGACAGTGTGGAGAGGGAGGTGCTATATGAGATCATGAGACATCAGGGGTTTGGAGAGGAAGTGGTAGGATGGATTGAAACAGTGTATAAAGGGGCAAGTGTACGAGTGCAGGTGAATGGTCATGTGGGGAGGATGGTATAAATGGAAAAGGGATTAAGGCAGGGATGTCCTCTGTCGCAAAGTTTATTTGTGTGTATGCAAGATCCATTCTATAGACTGGTCGAGGAGGGAGTATGGAGGGAGGGAAGGGAGGGAGTAGAGGAGGAGAGTGGGAAGCCAGGGATAGTGGGATACGTTGATGACACTACTGTGCTCATAGGCAACGTAGAGGGATTGGACAATGTGGGACGCATTATTGAGGTTTTTTGTAGAGCAATGGGATAGAGGGTAAATGGGGCCAAATCGCAGGTTTTGGAGGTAGGTGGGTGGGTGGGTGGTAGGTTGGGTGAAAGGTATGGGTAGGTAATAGTGGAAAAAAATAAGATATGTGGAGTAATATATATGAGTAATGAAGCAGAAGCGCGATGTGAGAATTCAGGTAGGATAGTGAAGTTGGCAATGGATAGATTATTAGGATGGAGGCCAGGGGATCTCACCTTACAGCAGAGAGTGATAGCGGTAAATACATTGATATATAGTAAGCTTTGGCATGTTTCAGTGATATACCTATTGTTGCAAGAGGACATACACAAGTTAGAGGTTAAAGTGTTTCGTTATATTTGGGCGTTTGGAAGACCGTGGATTAGAAGGGAAATAGTCAGAAATAGAGTAGAGAGGGGGGGTTTAGGGCTAATAGCAATAGAACGAAGATTAATATGTATGCTAAAAGATGTGTTATAAGATGGCGAGGGGTAGAGGCAGGACGGGAGGAAAAAGTGGCTGAAGAATTAGGTAGGTGGTGGGGAGGCAAAATGTTGAGGCAGTGTTGGGACTTATTGAGGAATATGTTGGTGATAAAAAATTCTCACAAGTTAACTGCAAGTACCCTGGAGAAGATTGGGTGGGGTAGGAGTGTAATAGAAGGTGTAAGGGAATACCCTATGTATGATTGGAATAATATATGGAAGGGATTAAAGGGTTTGATGTTGAGCTCAAGAGATAGGGAACTTATGTATAGATTTTTACATGGAGCAGTGCCATCGAAAGCAGCGTTATTTAGAATGGGAATTGTCAAGGACGGGAGTTGTGAAAGGTGTGAGAATCAGGAAACTGGGTTGCAACGCAATATATTTTTGTGAGGATTTAGGGCCGGTAAGGGAATGGATGGGCAGAGTATTAAGGAGAATGGGAGGAGGAGGGATAGCAGTATTAAGGGCAATAAGTTTGGATATAAATGGAATTAGACAGCAGGTGAGAAGGGGATTAATGCACGTAATGGTAGACTATGTGTGTGTGTCATGGAGGTTAAAAGCAACTGGGGTAAGGGAGCGTATTAGAGCATTTGCAGGAAGTATGATTAGAACAAGAAATAAGAATAGGGGTGTATATGGGGGGAGATGGGAAACGTTTTTCTCTAAGGAATACAAAGAGATGAGCTTAGGGGACTTACTGGGAGTGTAAAATAATTTGGAAAAGGGCTTGACACGGGGGGGGGGAGTAGGATGAGGGTAGTTGGGGAGGGGAGGGTTTGTTGGGTAGTGGTACATAAAGGATGTCTGGGTGCGATGGAAGGAAATAGAAATACATAGTGGGGAGGTAACGAAAGTGGAGAGTGCAAGCAAGGGAGCAGGAGGATAAGGGATGGGGGCAAGGGTGGACGGAAGACGAAAATATTTGATGCAAAAGGGACGACGGATACTGTAAAACGGAGAGAAGTGGTAGTGTATGTGTGGGGGTAAAAATTCATTACAGCAGACGGCCGAGACAAACTCACTGGGTTCCTTAACGTAAGGGGAAACATGGAAGTTTACTTCGCATGAAGCAGGAGAAGTGAGGCGGAGGTGTTGTGTAGTAAATATGCTGTGTCAAGGTAACCATGAGCGAAAGTAGCGTGGATGGGGAAAGTAGTGTGGATGGGGAAAGTAGCGTGGATGGGGAAAGTAGCGTGGATGGGGAAAGTAGTGTGGATGGGGAAAGTAGCGTGGATGGGGAAAGAAGTGGTAAGTGCATTGTAGAGTTTGTATAACTAAGCTGGAAACATGTAATATCGATAAAGAAGATATTAGCTGTCGGTACATGAAAAGCCGCATTACAGTAAAGTGGTATAGTACAGCTACTAACGTAGTTATAGTCAGGGTGGAAGTGGAAGAGTGAATGTAGTTACGGATGCTAAGAGGTGTGTCATTAACTGTATTAATTTACATGGAGGAGCAACGGTTTATCATACATGTAGAGTGCACGGGTACATGTAGAGTGCACGGGTACATGTAGAGTGCACGGGTACATGTAGAGTGCACGGGTACATGTAGAGTGCACGGGTACATGTAGAGTGCACGGGTACATGTAGAGTGCACGGGTACATGGTGTCATGTAGATACACATAAGTGTGAAGTAATTAAAGAGTTATGTATAATCATACAAGGATATACAAGATATGTCGGAGATGATACATAGCGATACATGGGAGGTATGTTCATTGAAGAAAATTTTAGGTAGTAATTTGGTTTCATACTGTATTGGTACAGCAGCTGTAAATAAATGTACGTATTAAGTGAGTATGTACATGTTGAAGAAGCATAGTAGGTGTTGGAAAGATCTGTTGAACTTTTGAATATAATATTGTATTATTAGGTTAGGGCATAGGTTCAATTAATAGTTGTAATATATAATTAAAGCACAGTACATTGAAATGTACAGAGGAGTGTTGATTAAACATAACACGAAGGTTCAGTGTATCAATAAAAAAGGGTAATATATGTATATCTTGGAAGCATACACAGTTCAGCAAATAATTATAATGACTGATAAATGCCGAGATGTATAAGTGTTGTAAAGATGGAGATAATGCAAAGTAGGAAAATTTAATGTCACAAGTGTTGCAGTACTCAGTTTCATGGGAAAAAATTGTATGTAACTTATCTGAATATGTAGACCCTAGATTGAATATGATGACATTACATATGTATAAAAATCAAGGTGCATACACATTATATATTTGTATATTCTGTATATTTATGTATTTAAAAAAAAAAAAATGTTGATGAAGACAGGGAAGCTGTGATTTCGTGAATAGGTCAGGGAGCTGCACCATCTTTTAGCCTTGAGGAAGACCCACATGTGAGTGTGGGGGAGGTGTGTGAGGCTGTGGGTACAAGGAAAGGGGGTGAAGCAGCTGGGATTGATGGGATCAAGACAGAACTGTTACAAACACATGGGGATATAGTTTTGGAATGGTTGGAAGAGTTATTATTGAAAGAATTAAGAATAAGACTGAGAACAGAAACGCAGATAGCCAAGGAGGCTTCAGGAAGGGTATGGGGTGCGTAGACCAAGTGTTTACAGGGGAGCATATACAGTGGACCCGCGGCACTCGAAATTAATTGGTTCCAGAAGGCTGTTCGAGTGCCGATCTGTTCGAGTACAGAACGAATTTTTCCCAACCAATTTTCTTTTTGGTTGGCTGTTATCACTAACCCTCTTAGGCCCCATGGTGACTTATTTATAGAACTAATATAAAAAACACCAAAAAATGCGAAGAAACACGAAATAGTTTACAGCGAAGTTCTGGCAGATCGTGTTTGTTTGGTCGAGTGCCGAGCAAACAATGACTACCGAGCGATTTGCTTACGAATACCAAACTGTTGGAGTACGGAGTTGTTCGAGTACCGAGGTCCCACTGTAAGTGATCAGTATTTAGATAAGGGTAAAGAGGTATTCGTTTATGGATTTGGGAAAAAAACATATGATAGGTTAGATAGGGGAGCAATGTGGCAGATGTTGTAAGTGTATGGAATAGACGGTAGGTTACTGAGAGCAGTTAAGAGTTTTTACGAGACTAGTGAGGCTCAGGTTAGAGTATGTAGGAGAGTGGGAGATTATTTCCTAGTAAAAGGAGACCTTAGGGAGGTATGTGTGATGTCACTTTTGTTGTTCAATATATTTATAGATGGGGTTGTAAGAGAAGTGAATGCTGGGAGAAGGTGTGGGATTAAAATGGGAGTTGTCACAGTTGTTTTTTGCTGATGACACTGTGCTTCTGTGAGATTCTGAAGAGAAGTTGCAGAGGTTGTTTTAAGAATTGGAAGGGTATGTAATAATAAGAAACTAATTGAATATAGGAAAAAGCAAGGTGATGAGGATAACAAAAACAAAATAGGTAATATATACAATGCATATCGGATGATTCTGACTATCTCTGTTTTGTACCCAACCTCTCCTGTCACATATAACCTTAGTGAAGGACCAGACTGTCGACGTCATTTGATGCTCATGGGTAATACAGCAATGAATCAGATGAGATGGAGGAGATGAAGGCATTGTCACTGGTAGGCGGAATTCCCCAGTGGAGGTAGGTGATGCCAGAGAGATGCACCAGGAGTAAGCGGTAGGTTATAGTGATGTCCTTTGTACTAAGATTTCAGGATAATGCTGTGTCTCGAAAGTTGCATATAAATGGTATTACAACACCGAGAAGATGAAGAATTAGACACATGTGCAACATCTGGGCACCTTTGCTTATAGACGTTTTGCCATACAGCGGCTTTATTAATACAAGTCCTTCCTTTATTGACTACGCGTCTTTTCCACACAGTGGGCTTTATCAAGTCACAAACAGAAATACCTTCGTTCTACACTGAAACTTCCACAACCATTTAATCAAGTACAAAGGCGCAAGACTCATCACTGAGGGAAGATAACACTCAGTACCGCAGAATATTGCAATCATCACTTATCTGTATATATACTTCAACCAGAACAACGGCTTTTACAACATAGCTGAACCCCATGCCAGGAAACTTCTTCATCGTTAATCTATATAACAACATGCACACCCGCCCGTCCCTGGCAGGTCCCTCTCAGGTCCAACCTACCTAACATTCTCCACCTGACTCTCCATACTGTATATACTCATCTTTACCCAGGTAGATCTGTTTGTGACTTGATAATACCCACTGTGTGGGAGAAACATAATCAATAAAGGATCTCGTTATACTGAGTTTGTGTTTATTTTTTCATAATTTCGGTAATTTATACTTTTTATCTCCATCTGGACATAATCTGAAGACTATAAATTTATACAGAAGACAGTAAAAGAAGAGGTAATTAGACCCGGAGTCCCTCACTTGTTGCACATGTGTCTAATCACACGTGTCTAATTCTATATCTTATAGGTACTGTATACCACTGATATGCCTTTCTCTGCTGCACCTTATCTGACTCCAGCATATATGCACCAATCATTTAGCCTGTGCTTCAGATTCTTAAGAACATGAGAATGGAAGAACACTGCTCCTAGGCTGAGACACTGACTACTTCATCCCCCACTCTGTTATATATATATATCCACAGTCTTCGGATTATGTCTGTGTATTGTATTGATAAAGCCACTGGGTGGCTTTATCAATTCACCATCTTGTGTACCACTGATATGCACCATGCATGTATGATGTCATGCTTCATGCCACGGAGGTTCCGCAGTCTCACCTCTCTTTAGTTTCAATTCCCGGCGCGGGTAGAAACATTCTTTACACCGGCTGTCTATGTTCCCCATCAGTAAAATGGGTACCTGGGAGTCAGTCGACTGGTATGGGTCGCATCCTGGGACAAAACTGACCTAATTTGCCCGAAATGCTCTGCATAACAAGCAGCTTTCTATATAGTGGATGTCATTGATGTCAGCTAGGCCTGTATACCTTGTACATTTACTTGTTGTAATAAAGATATTCTTATTCTTCTTCTTCTTCTTCTTCTTCTTCTTCTTCTTCTTCTTCTTCTTCTTCTTCTTATTATTATTATTATTATTATTATTATTATTATTATTATTATTATTATTATAAGACTTTGGTCCAATGAGACCCACTGTAGATGGCGCACTTTTCCCTAAATTGACAACATGTGATGAGCTGGCACCTGAAGCACCTCAGAGGTTGTGGCATGCATGCAATAACCTGGTATTTTCCTAAGCAGCCGAGATTAGGTTCAGTTGGGAAAGGTACCATATGTCAGATCAAGATCTGCCTCGTTGGTACATTGGCGTCCATCTTGGTTCGAAGCCCCTCAACTTTCAGTATGCTTTTGTTACTGTGTCACTGATGTCAGCTAGGCCTGTATACCTTGTACATGTACTTGTAGCAAACAAAGATATATTATTATTATTATTATTATTGCATTGACAAGTTTGTCACCTGCTCTGTGGATTATAACTCTGTGAGAACAAGTGGTGGTTCGAGGTCGTTCACCTTCTGCAGTACCTCATAAGACTGTTTCGGGGAGTGTACTCAGGCCGTAAATCCTTTCCAGGTGAATTATAGCAGCATACTGGATGTCGTGGTGTCCTTTGCTGATCAACCTAAATTTGTTGCCTGCGGATGGTTAGGCTGGCCCGGTGTGAGTATCTTGAAGATTCCGAGCGATACTTGATGAATTTTTATCTGATTACTTCCCAAAACAACCGACCAAGAGTATTGGTTATATTTCCAGCACTCACACAACTTAACCCTTTCAGGGTCCGTGCCGTAGTTCTACGGCTTTGAGTTCAGGGTCAAAACCGTAGTTCTACGTCATGAGCTCAGCTCACTCAGATAAGCTTTGTGTGGCAAATTTGGGCCTAGATATGAAATAATACACCTATGTGGTAAGTGTGCACCACATAAAACAAATCCTGCAGCACACAATGCATAATGAGAGAAAAAAAAACTGAAACTGCAATTTTCGAGTAAAACAGCGACTTTGCAGTGTTTTTTCGTATACTTTGTATAGATGTATTTGCGATTTCTTGGTCTCATTTGATAGAATGGAAGATATATGTCAGATATAGAGATGATTTTGATTGGTTTTAGTAATACAAATGGCTTGAAACTGAGTTCAAAATAGCGGAAATGTTAAATTTTTGCCTATGTTCAAGAGTAAACAAATGACCTCACACGTCTAATACGCGCCAGCTGGTGGGTCTAATATACGTTCACAAATGTAGTGATATTATTTGCACAATTATTACAATATTGCATAACAGTAAATCTTCCATTTTTTGGTTTGAATAAATATTCATTATGTGAATAAAAAATAAAAATGGAATTCATTTGTAAAGACTGAAAACGTAACTAATGAACAGAGGAAATGTTAGTTTAGTGCCAGGAATGACTGCATTGTTTATTCTGCACCCTATTTTGAAATTGGAATATTTTGAACTTTGAGTTAAATTGGCTATATTACCAATTTCTAATCACTTTATTTTGTAGTTGAAACAGTTGACTGGGCGATTTCTTGTGCTCAATCGATAGAATAGAAGTAATACTAGTGAAATAGCTAAGAATTTGGTCGACTGGAATAATGTAATTGGCCTAAAATGGGAGTCAAAGTCGGCAAAATAACACACGTAATAGAAATAACTGTTATAGTTAGCTACTAGTGGTGAAAGTCTGAAGAAGCATACACACGCTAGATTTCTAAGACTTGCTCAGATGGGAATATCAACACATGCACAACAGTTTATAAACAGAATATATAAATATAAACACGCATGAATGAAGGCAAGCACACATGCAAACACTTATAAACACACAGACACACAGGAGTACAGTCTAGGGGGCCAGAGCCTACAAACTTCACTCAAGGAAAAGGATCTTGGGGTGAGCATAACACAGGGCACATCTCCTTAGGCGCACATCAACCAATAATTGCTGCAGCATATGGGCGCCTGGCAAACCTATGAACAGAATTCCGACATCTTAATAAGGAGTCATTCAAGACCCTGTACACTTTGTACGTTAGGCCCATATTGGAGTACTATGCAGCTCCAGTTTCGAACCCTCACCTAGCCAATCATGTAAGGAAACTAGAGAAAGTGCAAATGTTTGCAACAAGACTAGTCTCCTACTAGAAGAGGTTAAGGGAAATCAACCTGACGGCACTGGAAGACAGGAGAGATAGAGGGGATATGATAACGATATATAAAATACTGAGAGGAATCGACAAGGTGGACAGAGACAGAATGTTCCAGAGATGGGACACATCAACAATGGGTCACAATTGGAAGTTGAAGATTCAGGTGAACGACAGGGATGTTAGGAAGTATTTCTTCAGTCACAGAGTTCTCAGGAAGTGGAATAGTCTGGGAAGTGATGTAGTGAAGTCAGGATCCATACATAGCTTTAAGGTGAGGTATGATAAAGCTCATGGAGCGGGTATAGTGACCGAGTAGTGGCCAGTGAAGAGGCGGGGCCAGCAGCTATGACCCCATCCCTGCAACCACAACTAGGTGAGTACAACTAGGTGAGTACACACACACATACACTCACACACACGCGAGTGAGAAAGCAAGACCAGGAGCTAAGTCTCGACCCCTGAAACCACAATTAGGTGAGTACACAATAGTGCAATGGTGGATACACTAACTGAAGTGGCCAGGAGGGTTCATATGGGTAGGACAAAATTACTCATAATGGGCGATTTCAATAATAAAGAGATTGACTGGGAAAACCTAGAGCCACATGGGGGACCAGAAACATGGAGGGCTAAGATGTTGTAGACTGTATTGGAGAACTTCATGCACCAACATAGGGATATAACCAGAGAGAGAGGAGAGGATGTTGCAGCAATGCTGGATCTCATATTCACCTTGAATAGTTCAGACATAGGGGATATCACACACGAAAGACCCCTTGGCACTAGTGATCATGATGTTCTGAGTTTTGAATACCTTGTAGAGTTAACAATGAAGAATGCAGCAGCAAGAGAACAACGAGAGAAGCCGAACTTCAAAAAAGGGGACTACATAGGAATGAGAAGTTTCCTGCATGAAGTGCAGTGGGAAAGAGAACTAGAGGGAAAGACAGTAAATGAAATGATGGAACTAGTGACCACTAAGTGCAGAGAGGCAGAGGAGAAGTTCATACCAAAAGGTAACAGGAAAAATAGTAAGACCATAGTGAGCCCATGGTTTAACTGGAGGTGTAAAGAGGCCAAAGACAAGTGTGTTAGAGCATGGAAAAGGTATAGAAGGCAAAGGACTCAAGAAAACAAGGAGATGAGCAGAAGAACTAGAAACGAATATGCTGGGATAAGGAGAGAGGTCCAGAGGCAATACGAGAACGACATAGCATCAAAAGCCAAATCTGAACCAAAGTTGTTATACAGTCATATTAGGAGAAAAACAACATTCAAGGACCAGGTAATCAGGCTGAGGAAAGAAGGAGGGGAGCTCACAAAGAGTGACCAGGAAGTATGTGATGAAATAAACACAAGATTTAGAGAAGTATTCACAATAGAGACAGAAATGCTTCCAGCAAACCATGGAGGTAGGGTGCACCAGCAGGTGCTGGACACAATACACATAACCAAGGAAGAGGTGAAGAAACTGCTAGGTGAACTAGATACCTCAAAGGCGGTGGGTCCAGATAACATATCTCCATAGATACTGAGTGAGGAACTGTGTGTGCTGCTAGCAGCAATCTTCAGTAAATCTATCGATTTTGGGCAATTGCCTGAGGCGTGGAAGACAGCAAATGTAATTCCAATTTTTAAGAAAGGAGACAGACAGCCAGCATTAAACTACAGACCAGTGTCACTGACTTGTATAGTATGTAAAGTCATGGAAAAGATTATCAGAGGAGTGGTGGAACACATTGAAAAGATTGGGCTCATACATGGCAACGAGTACGGCTTCAGAGATGGGAAATCCTGTGTCACAAATCTACTTGATATATTGTACTTTAATCAGGTCTGATGAACTGAGCACATCGACTCCAGGATGAGGGACTGATTACCTCAGCTTTCTCCTTATCTTCCTCCAGTAATCAAATACAGAGGATAATGTTTTGTAGACAGCAATGTTAGTGGCGAAGTAAATATTATGTAATCTTTCTACAAACCTTGGAGAGAAAGTTTGAGGTGATCAGTCCCACAGCCTGGAGAAGAGTTTATCTCCATGGTCTGTAATGATATATAATTGAAGAACGAGAATAGTGTTTAAGATACCGTCGAAGGTGAGGTGGAAGAGCTCCAAGACGTTGCAGGCGGTGGGGTTCACTAGTAGAAGCAAGAAAGTAAGAACTGAAGAGCACTGCAGCAAGCCTACTGGCCCATGCTAGGCAAGTCCCACTCAAATCCAACCCTTTTCACTCATAACTAGTAGTTAAGCAATGAATAATAAATAGGCACAATGCAGTGACTGAAGCAATATACTGGTAGGCGGGGAATCCCGCCTACCAGTGACTGTGCTCTCGTCTGCTACCCGTCCCTTTCCACCTGACGCCAGTATATAAGCACCAGCCTTCTTGTCTGTGTTCCATATTCTTCACGACTACGGTGCTCTTCACACCAACTCCAAGGCTGAGGGAGTGATTACCTCATCTTTTGTATATAGTTCTTATCTTCCAGTTATGTCCTTGAATTTGTATTGATAAAGCCACTGGATGGCGAAACGTCTACAATAAAGATACCCAGATGTTGCACATGTGTCTTATTTTCAAAGTATGTTTTCTTCTATCAATATGTGAAAATCGCTTTTTCTTTGCTAAAGTTATCTCAGGACGACAACACTTTCCATTAATTTGGATTAGACAAAAAACTGGTCTTTAACATAACAGACTGAACCACAACTTGCTGAGCAAGCCAGAGGGGTTAACAACTCAGTGCCAACCAAAGGCAAGAATTATTACAGTTTAGGGAAAGGTCACTAGTATGCCTGTACGGCGGCGACCAGAACCACGCTCTTTATAATCTACGCTGCAGACGATTCCATGAAAAGGTCTTGCGGAGTACATCACCTGTACTCCTACATAATCTACTACAAAATACCACAGCCTCCATGTGTACTTCCAGCTCATGGACCGTAGTAAGTGGCAAGTATCTGCCCATACAGACTGATAAACCACCTGGTCTTCTAGACGTTGCAATTGTAAAGAAGAACGTAGCACAAGACGTTGATACAAGTACAGCTTACTCAACGTAGCACAAGACGTTGATACAAGTACAGCTTACTCAACGTAGCACAAGACGTTGATACAAGTACAGCTTACTCAACGTAGCACAAGACGTTGATACAAGTACAGCTTACTCAACGTAGCACAAGACGTTGATACAAGTACAGCTTACTCAACGTAGCACAAGACGTTGATACAAGTACAGCTTACTCAGCACATGTCTGTGGAGATTGTCGGGGATCTAGTTGCACCAATTCACAATAATCAAAATATGGTTATAACTATGACCATAATTTTTAAAGGGGATGACTGGTAAGCCAGCACAAGGCCTCGGTCAGATGGCCAAAAGCTCTAACGGCTGGTCATCATCTGACTAAGACCCGCGTCAGGAAACAATTCACAGCCGACAGATTTTGATCATTATTCAGCTTTGTCAGTCGTATCAAGTTACTGTTGCAAGTGGTATCTAAAATAATGTATATAGATAATAAAACCACATGCCTCTATAACTCTGTTAGGTTATGTGCATTTTGTATTTTCCTTAAATGACTTACTTCAATTAAAATATCATAAAACAATTGAATTTTCATATTCTGCTCGTTGATATCATCATATTTTAGATATTACAAACCAGACTTGACTTAGGAAACTTAGAAATGTTTCCAGGCTGAGGAGTGTTGAGGACTTTTAGCAGCTGCAATGAGACGCTGTTGAAATGTATTGTTGCAAAATAAATTGTTGCAGTAGGATAACTGGAGACACATAATGATAATGATTCCTTGCCATTGCATTATAAAGTTTTTCTTCACATTGCAAAATGAACTGGAAAAAGTTGCTTATTAGCTTCATTAGACGTAAAAATTAAGTTCAAAACATAATTTTTATTATTCACTACAAGAGCCTTTTGTTTGTACCAAACAAAAGTTTGTTGATAAGAACGACTCATCTTTACATAGGTCTTCCGCAGATCAAGAACATAGTATTTAATTTAGTTAATCCATGTAAGGTATTTCTTGAAGGTTACACAGTGGACACCTGAGTAATGGAATCATGTACCAGCTGTTGGCTCATTAACTATGTAACAAATTTTGCAAATAGAAGGGGAAGTATTTGCTTGCGTGTGTGATTAATTATTTGTAGTTACTGGCAAGAATAATGATCGTTGTGTCTCCATCTCTCTGTCATATTATTCTAACTTTTTTATAATTTCCTTATTTTTGAGCAAGTATGCTACTTTTGATTCAAATTCCAACAGATATTACATTTATTTGTAAAAAAAAATATAGATATATTTTCGTCACCATTTTTATCGGAGTAAATTTAACTTCCTTTATTTTCCACAGGTATTAAGTTCCTTTCATGTCAATGTTCTGGTCTCCTCACTAATGTGTGGTTCTCATGTCTAATTTGAAGATGGGGTTTAATATTTTTTTAAATAATTCAAGTCTACATCTAGAATTTTGTTTTAATTGTTCTCTTTACATAAGTATGTATGAGCGAGACTTTCGTCAGAAACTTTTTCTGATACTTTTCCTAAATCATTGACAATACAATTTACAGTGGATAGTAAACAACAGTGAACGTCATCACCTGACAAAGATTTATGTCAGTAGACCTTATGTTGTTTCCTGACAAACAAAACACCACCCCAACTTTGTGGAGTGGGTACCTCCCCGAGACGTAAATCTGGGGAAGGTGCATAAACGCAGTGTATAGAGAGTATAAGACTTTTAGGGAAATAAACCTGATGAGTGCACAGGGTTAAGTGTATGGTAGAGTTTGTTACTGAGAGAATTATGGGTAAGATTAAAGCAGAGTGCAGAGGAACAAGGAAGTTTTAAGAAAGGTACGAGATGTGTTGATCAAGTATTACGAACACTGGCTGTAGAACGATAACCACGGCAGCAGCGAGCAAGAAGGCACCACCAAGAGTAATTGTTTGCATTTCCTTCATTATATATATATATATATATATATATATATATATATATATATATATATATATATATATATATATATATATATATATATATATATATATATTGTGTGTGTGTGTGTGTGTGTGTGTGTGTGTGTGTGTGTGTGTGTGTGTGTGTGTGTGTGTGTGTGTGTGTGTGTGTGTGTGTATGTCGTGCCGAATAGATAAAACTGGTCAATTAGCAAGAACTCGTATAAAATTAAGTCCTTTCTATTTTTTTCTCTTATCCTGGAGTCACCTGGAAGGTGTTCCGGGGATCAACACTCCATCTGCCCGGTCCATGACCAGGCCTCCCGGTGGATCAGGGCCTGATCAACGAGACTGTTACTGCTGGCCGCACGTAGTCCAACATACGAATCACAGTCCGGCTGATCTAGCACTCACTTTAGGTATCTGTCCAGCTCCCTCTTGAAGACAACCAGGGGTCTATTGGTAATTCCCGTTATGGCTGGTGGGCCCCGGACACTTACTGTGTTGGGCCCCAGACACGTATTGTATTTTCTCTTAGTGTACGAATGGCGCCCTTACTTTTCATTGGGGGTATGTTGCATCGCCTGCCAAGTCTTTTGCTTTCGTAGGGAGTGATTTCTGTGTGCAGATTAGGGAACAGTCCCTTTATGATTTTCCAGGTGTAGATTATGATGCATCTCTTTCGCCTGCACTCCAGTGAGTACAAGTCAAGTGTTTCCAAGCGTTCCCAGTAGTTAAGGTGTTTGATGGAACTTATATGTTCTCATTATCCATCCTATCAGTTTCCTCGTGATAATGGCACTGATGTGTTCCTTGAAGGTGAGATCTTCAGATATTACCACACCCTGGTCCTTCACATTACTTTTCCGCTCTATTGTGTGATTAGAGTTTGTATTACACTCAGTTCAAATTATTATTTCCTCCAGTTTTCCATAACTGAGTAGTTGGAATTTGTCTTCATTGAACATCATATTGTTTTCCGTTGCCCATTGGAAAACTTGGTTTATATCTTCATGGAGGTTAACCGTGTCCTCAATGGATGACACTCTCATGTAGATCCTAGTATCGTCTGCAAAGGATGACACGGTGCTATGATTTACATCTCTGTCTATGTCTGATATGAGAATGAGGAACAGGATAGGGAAGAGTACTGTGGAACAGAGCTCTTCACTATGGCAGGTTCCGATTTAACTCAGTTTACCACTACTCATTGTGATCGATTGGTTAGAAAGTTGAAGATCCATCTGCATACTTTGCCAATTATCCTTTAGCACGCATTATGTGTGCTATTACACCATGATCTCACTCGTCAAAGGTTTTTAAAAAATCTGTGTATACTACATCTGCATCTTGTTTGTTTTCCAGTGCTTCCAAGATATTTTTTTATTTATGTTAATATAAAAATTAATAATTTTGCACAAAAGGAACCTTAAAAAACTGACTTAACGTTATTATAACGAGCACAATTTATCTTAATCCAACTAAATATATTTATGATAAGTTTACAATAATTTAATAATGAACAAACACAATGAAATATATTTTTTTCGTTAGGTTCTGAATGATTTTTGCGAAATTATTGCATACAAAAATTTTCGCTTGCCTTATTCGACAAACAGAGCATTGCTATATAAGCCAAAAACGCAATTGTAATTGGGGAATTTCCTGTTCTCTTCCCTCTCTCTCTCCCTCACTTCAGTGAAAGACATCTTCCTCTTGGACATCTTCCTCTTTTCTGCAACTTTGCAAGCTCCTGATGATTTGTTGATCGCAACACGAAAGGCCTAGAACTATCATTCTACTCTTCCCATCGTTGTTTTGCATGTATATATATGTTGGTATATATTTTAAACAACACAGTAAGGCAAGTGCAACGAAAGCCAGAAAAACGACTGGGTGGATGATGAGATCTTTAAGTACAGGGAGAATAGTGACTAAGGTGACATTCAGATCGCTTGTGCACTCTTAGTTTCGTTCGGTATTGATGGATATTTATCAATCTATATATATATATATATATATATATATATATATATATATGTCGTGTTTAACTGCTATTTGGCAATAGCAACTCACTCTAAGAGGAAATTTTGATGCATAATTTAAAATCATTCTGAATAACGAAAAAATATTTATTGCCTTTCTATTAAATTAATGTTACTACCTAAAATATATTGTTGGTTAGCTAAATTAAATTGCCTTGTTGTAATAAGGTTAGGTAGGTTCAAGTTCTCTTGGTACAATTATAAATTTATAACATAAATGAAAATATATCTTAAACGTATAGAAAATTTAGAAAGGATTAATTTTAGATGAGTTCTTGCAATTGACCAGTTTTACCTAATCGAACATATATATAGCAGTGAGATCAAAACTACCAGGAGCATCAGTCATTGCCTACAAAGTGTCTTGCTTGGAGCACCTCTGGGAAGCAATGCCATTGACACAATTCTCAGGAAGAAACTGGAAGAATTGAGGAGAATGGAACAACGAATAGGCAATCTTGACACCCATGATGCCTTGTACCTTCTCACAAAATGCTTGAGTCTACCCAGGTTGACATATTTCCTAAGATGTGCTCCTTCATATGATAACCCTATACTGCACGAATATGACAGTATCCTGAGGCAGATCTTTACTAAAGTACTTAACCTTACTCTAGAAGATGGGCAGTGGGACCAAGCTACACTCCCAGTCAGACTAGGAGGCATTGGTGTCCGCAAGTCATCACAGATTGCTCTACCTGCTTTCCTGTCTTCATACATTGCATCCAGAGGGCTTGTAGCAGCAATTCTCCCTGAACATCTTAGGGATAAGATTGGAATCCATGACCAAAAGTTCGTTGATGGAGCCAGGATCTGGGATAATCTAACAGGCTCTAAAACCAGACCTGCTCACCCCAACAACTACAAACAGTCGCACTGGGATGGCCCAATAGTAGAGTATATAGCCTCAGCAATGCTTCAGAGTGTGTCAGGGAAGGTTAGAGCCCGCCTCCTTGCAGTGAGAGCTCCTCATGCAGAGGACTTTCTGTTGGCGTTTCCCACCTCCAGCCTTGCCACACGCCTCGACCCACAGACCATCCGCATTGGTGTTGCCCTTCGACTTGCCGCCCCTATTCTCGCCGAACACAGGTGTATTTGTGGCAGTGAAGCTGCAGACCGATTCGGGTACCATGGTCTTGTGTGTCGTAAATCCGAGGGAAAGATTGCAAGACATGAAGAGGTTAATAACATTATCAAGAGGAGCCTCAAAAACAGTCGGATGCCCAGCAGTAAGGGAGCCACCCCAATTATGCAGATCTGATGGCAGCCAAAAGCGTCCAGATGGTATCACTCTTCAAGCCTGGACAGATGGCAAGCAGGTGGTGTGGGACTACACATGTGCATCTACCTTAGCTGATACCTATCTCCAATACACCAGGGAGGAAGGAGGTGCAGCTGCCACCTTCAGGGAGTCCCAGAAGACAGGAAAATATGGAGAACTTGCCCATCATTATATGTTTGTTCCCATAGGCTCGGAGACCTTTGGCTCATGGGTAAAGAGTGCATCTAAGTTCTTCAAGGAGCTGGGCAAAAGACTCAACAGGGTAACTAGGGATCCCAGGGCAGCTAGTTTTCTGTTCCAGCGACTCAGCGCTGCTGTTCAGAGGGGTAATGCATGCTGTATTCTGGGCACGTGCCCCAGCTCTGAGGAGCTGGATGAGATTTTCACATTATAATCAGTGACAAACACGTAACAATATGTACTAGACATGTATCTCTTCACACCTCATGTACTGTATATGCCATCTTTATATCAACAATGTATCTCATAATTCTTTTGTAATAAAATATACCTATTGGTAAAAAAAAAAAAGAATGAAAAGATGGGGTGGTAGGGGAAGTGGAATATTCAAATGGCTTCAGGAAGAAATCCAAATAATCTTCCTTGAAGCCTTTTTATCCACTTCTCCGAGGCTATGGGTCCCACAATTATATATATATATATATATATATGTCGTGCCGATTAGGTAAAACTGGCCAATTAGCAAGTGTGGCTAACAACTATTTTTCTATACCACTTACTGTCTTATGGTTTGATAGGCAACTTAATGTACTTTATTATATCCATGTTATTTAATTAAAACAAAAAATAGTAGTAATATACTCATACTCTGGTATCAGCAGATATAAAATACATCTCCTATACGCTATGTTTTTTTTTATAAAACACTACGATACTTGTAGAATACAGCGCAAACATTTTTAAAATGACATTACAAACTAATTTTGGGAAGGCAGACAGCAGCCAGGTGATGCCTGTCTGCTGGTTATGTACCTCACCTGCGTGTGTCCAGCAGACGGACAGCAGACAAAGGAGGACCAGTTCTGCTAGCGTCCAGGTTATGGACGAGTCCAGATGGTTCTGCAACAAGCTCACCATCGTTCCACACCTGAATTGCAAAGGTGGAAAACAAAGGTCATTATTTCGAATTATTATTATTTCTTAATTAGCATTCACTAATTAAGAAAAGAAGGATGAATTTTTTTTGAAAGATGGAATGAAAGTTCGTGGATGTAAGAAAAGAAGGTGGATGTTCTTGCTCTAAGCGAAACAAAGAAAAGAGGGTTGGAGAATTTCAGTGGTTGGGAAATAAATGAAATTAAAATGCGGTTTCATAGAGAGATTTAACTAAAGAACTGGTAGTGGTAATAATAAATTATCAGTTATTGATGAAGAAGAGAGAGTAGGTGTTAAAAGTCAAGAATTATGTGGATTAGATTGAAGGTAAAATAAGTAGTGTTTATGGTGACCTGTTCTTAGCTCAGTGAAGACGTGTCTAGTGTACTCCCTGTGGACTGAATCAAGATGCCCCCTATTGAGCAACTTTACCAGCAGCTTAAGGAGGAATTGAGGGTAGCAAAGCTTGAGATACGGCGATTGACGGAGGAAAACAAGAGGATTCGTAGTAGGCCTCCTGTTGTGAGTCCTCAGGTCAAGAAGGGAACCTGGGCAGTGGCCGGACAGCATGGGACGAAGTTGAAGATCAAGAAGACGAATGGAGAGGTAGTAACGACGAAGAAGAAAGAGACTGCTGTGGAAACTTCGAACTCCTTTTCTGTGCTACCAGACGAATGTGAGTCGACTACTGGGAACGTCACGACGAACTGTACCAAGGAAGGTAAAAACATTGTTGTTGTTGGGGATAGCCAAGTTAGATATATGGATAGGGCCTTCTGCTTGACAGATAGGAGTAGGAGACAGAGGGTTTGCTTTCCTGGGGCTGGGATGGAAGACATTGTTAGCCGGCTTGAAAATCATGCATGGTAATGGGATCAATCCTATTATCTGCCTCAGTGCTGGAGGCAATGATGTATCAAGCGTAGAAGTGAGGATTTAGTTAGTAGGTATAAGGCAGCAATAGACATCATTAGGAAGAAGGAGGAGCCCTGTTATATGTGGCATTTTGCCAAGAAGGGGTGTTGGAAATGAATGGCTGTCCAAAGCGATTGGTATAAATTGCTGGCTGGACAAACACTGTAAGGATAATGCAGTCCCATTCATTGACAACTGTGACCACTTCTATGGCCGAAATGACATGTATGCCAGGGATGGGGTTCACTTATCCAGGGAAGGTGTAGGATTTCTCGCTAGCTCAGTTGAGGATGTTGTTAGGGCTTTAAACTAGGATTAGTTAGAGGTATGGGTTTAGGAATGGTAAATAATGAGGGCCAAAATATTGATTCAGGCTTTGATATCATAAATCATAACAATAACAGTAATCGAGTGACACAGGGTAATGATAGTAACAGAAATTGTGTAAAACAAAAGCTGAAAAAGGTTCACAAGAAGATACATATCAATGTATTTTATACTAACTGTCGAAGCGCCAGAAATAAAATTAACGAATTACGTTTGGTAGCATGTTCTGGGAACTTTGATGTCATTGCAATAACTGAAACATGGTATAATACCAAGAGTCGGGATATGATTGCTGAGTGTCATATTCAGGGGTTTAAGTTTTTTCCATGTAGATAGATATAATGGGAAAGGGGTGGAGTTGCATTGTATGTACGAGAAAATATAAATTGCTGCATAAAAACAGGCATAAAAATAGATGGATCATTAACAGAATCTGTTTGGGTAGAGTTTCTAGAACGTCAAGAAAAACTGATTCTAGGTGTAATATACCGACCTCCTGGCTTGGATCACGATAGAGGGAGACTTCTTTGGGACGAAATTGTTAGGGCTTCTAGGCACAATAACGTAGTGATAGTAGGGGATTTTAACTTTAGTCAAATTGACTGGACTTCTTTGACCGGTAATCTGGAGTCCAGTGACTTTATGGAAGTAGTTCAGGACTGTTTTCTGAAGCAGTGTGTGACAGAGCCTACCAGAGGTAATAATTTGCTCGACCTAGTCTTGTCAAATAAAGAAACTCTTGTAAATAATCTGGAGATCACTGAAGAGCTTGGAGCTAGTGATCACAAATCCATTACTTTTAATATTACATGGGAGTACGAGAATAGGGATAATACGGTAAAGTTCCTGATTTTCGTTCTGCCGATTATATTGGACTTAGGGAACACCTGTCTAATCTCGACTGGGGTAATCTAGCTAACGATTACGATGGGATCTGCGTTTATGATTTTTTCTTAATAATGTACAACGTGCACAGAGTATGTTTATTCCCCAGAGAGAATTTAGGTCAAATAATAACGATCCCAAATGGATTAACAGGAGGCTAAAACATCTATTAGGGAGAAAAGAGGAATTTATAGGCGCATCAAAAGAGGAGATGTTAACCTTATTGACCAATATGTTCAGTTGAAAAGAAGTAAAAGGGGATTAGAAAGGCTAAACGTGACTATGAGATTAAGGTTGCTAATGAATCAAAGACTAATCCAAAGGGTTCTTTCAAGTGTACAGGACGAAGGTGAGGGAAAAGGTAGGACCCTGAAAATTGGGAATGGACAGCTGACGGATAACGAACTGGAAATGTGTTCTCTATTTAATGACTATTTTTGTCAGTCTTTACACAAGAAGACGTAAATGAGATTCCAGAAATTAACAATTATTCAGTTCCTGAAGAATTCAAATTAACTAATATTACTGTCACGAGGGATATGGTTATCAAACAGATAGATAAACTGAAGCAAAATAAGTCCCCGGGACCCGACGAGTTGTTTTCAGGGTACTTAAAGAATGCAAAATGGAACTTAGTCAGCCATTAACGAATGTGTTTAATACGTCCATCCTAACTGGTGTTGTGCCAGAGATGTGGAAGATAGCTAATGTAGTTTCTATATTCAAATCAGGGGATAAGTCCATTCCATCAAATTACCGTCCAATAAGCCTCACGTCTATAGTAGGCAAATTATTAGAATCAATTATAGCTGATATTATCAGAAGTCACCTTGAAGAACATAATTTGATTAATGAATCTCAGCATGGGTTTACGAGAGGTCGTTCCTGCCTGACAAATTTACTGACGTTTTTCAATAAAACATTTGAGGCAGTAGACAGTGATAAAGAATATGATATAGTTTACTTGGATTTCAGTAAGGCCTTCGATAGAGTACCTCACAAGAGACTCTTAAGAAAGGTGGCAGCTCATGGTATAGGAGGTAAAGTTCTAGCATGGATAGAGGCATGGCTTACCAATAAAAAGCAGAGAGTTTCCATTAATGGGGTCAAATCTGAATGGGGATTTGTCACTAGTGGCGTTCCACAATGATCAGTTTTGGGCCCATTGTTGTTCATAATTTACATAAATGACCTTGATGAAGGAATTGCAAGTGACATGAGTAAATTTGCTGATGATACAAAAATAGGCCGTATAATTCATTCTGAGGAGGATACCAGTGAACTCCAGGAGGATTTGGATAAATTAATGTCTTGGTCTGAAAAGTGGCAGATGAAGTTCAATGTGGACAAGTGTAAGGTGCTAGTCGTTGGTAATGAAAATATCCCTCGAATTTATAAACTAGGTGAAGTTGAGCTTGATCATACAGAATGTGAAAAAGACTTGGGAGTCATGGTAAGCAGAAATCTAAAGCCAAGACAACAGTGCCTAAGTGTGCGCAATAAGGCTAACAGATTACTAGGATTTATTTCAAGAAGTATAAGCAACAGAAGTCCAAAAGTTATTTTACAGCTCTATACATCACTAGTGAGACCTCATTTGGATTATGCAGCTCAGTTTTGGTCTCCTTACTACAGGATGGATATAGATTCATTGGAGAACATACAAAGAAGAATGACTAAAATGATTTACAGTATAAGAAATCTCCCGTATGAAGATAGACTTAGAGATTGAATCTCCACTCTCTGGAGAGACGTAGAATGAGGAGATATCATCGAGGTGTACAAGTGGATGATGGGCATAAACACAGGAGATATTAATAAAATACTGAGGATATCGAATCAAGTAAGAACGAGAAATAACGGATTTAAATTGGATAAATTTAGATTTAGAAAGGACATAGGCAAGTACTGGTTTTCGAACAGAGTTGTAGATGCGTGGAACAATCTTCCGAGTAGGGTGATAGAGGCTAGGACCTTGGGTGGCTTTAAAAAGAGATTGGACAAATATATGAGTGGGAGGGGCTGGGTTTGATTGGTGTCGTGGGTGCAGGAGTAAATTCTTAGGTAGTGGTGGTTTTGATAAGGACCTGCCTTGTATGGGCCAGTAGGCCTTCTGCAGTGTTCCTCCATTCTTATGTTCTTATGCGCTTGGAGAAAAGTTTATGAGAGAGAGAGAGAGAGAGAGAGGGGGGGGGGGGGGGGAAAAAAAAAAAAAAGAGAGCAAACAGTCATAGAAGCTAAGACGTTGTGTAGTTTTAAAAATAGGTTGGATAAATACATGAGTGGGTATGAGTTGGACCTGACTGTTTGTGTTAATAGGTCTGATATCATGCTCCTTCCTTAAGTGGATGTGACCTGACCTGACTAGGTGGGTCATTGGTTTAAGCTGAGAGGTGACTTGGACTTGCCTTGCATGGGCCAGTAAGCCAGCTGCAGTGTTCCTTCTCATGTTCTCATATACACTCTGGCTGTACCCTTCTCAAAAACATCACTTCATCTGAGGTCACTTATTCCCAGGATGACTCGAGTCTGGAACATGTTCGTACAGCATAATGACGTCAACGAAACAAAGTCAGCTGACCAAATGAAATCGCTGGCCCACAGATGGCTCCAACTTTATCCTGTTACCTATTTGCATGTCTTATAACAGTAAAAAGGCTTTAAAATAAACTGTAGTAGATAACAGGTTCAAGTGTGTAAAAAGAAGGTTTGAACATTTGTTAAACCCTTGTGTAATAAAAAAAAAAGACAGAGCTATAGATTTTGGAGTGTTAGGCGACTGTGTAGTGAGTTTTGAGCCAAGGGAGAAAATAATAAAAAAAAATTTTTGGGGGGCGAATCTGTTGTAAATGGCGGAATATGAAAGGTTAAAGGGCTAGCAGTAAATAATAATTGGATCCTCTAATTGAACTATGTACAGGAAGAAGCTGGGTAATTGGTAACAGGTATTTTCATAAAAGGGGATAAATTATTATATGAGATATAAAACAGAGGACAATGATAGCACTTTGTTAGACTATGTATTAGTACATTAATGTGTTAGGGGCAGACTTGTGGATGTACAGAATGTTTTTAAGAAGGATAACAGACATATCAGATCATTATTTAGTAGAAGATATAATGAGAATTTAAGGAGATTGTCATCGGTGGGGAGGAGTGAAGTGAAAATAAATATGTCAAGTGAAGAGACAGAGTAAGATATAAACAACTATTATGATAAATGAGAGGTAGAGAGAGTGTACAAGAGATGAGGGGATGGGTGATGAGGTATGAGGGAGATGTAAGAATGCAGTGCCCAAGAGATGCTTTTGAGGATAAGAGTGTGGGTGAAAGAGGAAAAAGAAGTGAGTGGTTGAACGATAAGTTAGCATATTGGAGGGTCTTTACAGTGATATATGCCGGGCTGAGTATATGGAGATATATGCTGGGCTGAGTATATGGAGATATATGCCGGGCTGAGTATATGGAGATATATGCTGGGCTGAGTATATGGAGATATATGCCAGGCTGAGTATATGTAGATATATGCTAGGCTGAGTATATGGAGATATATGCTGGGCTGAGTATATGTAGAGTACAAGAGTGGTAAAAGAGGACGAAAGCAGAAGCAATGATAGAGGGGCAAAATTTTATCAACAAATTTTACTGTGAACTAAACAAAGTTTTGGACTTAGCATATTAAAAAATCAAACAGAAGTGACATTAGGATGTGAATATACTGCGAATATGAAGGGAATATGAAGGGAATATGAAGGGAATATGAAGGGAATATTTTGATGGGTTGGTTAATGGATGAAGATGGAACTGCAATATAATGCGAAGTTTCATTCACAACGTTTCGCCCATGCAGTGGGCATTTACGAGTCATAAATAATGAAACATGGATAATCAAATATATATGCATGTATGGAAGAAAATACAATAAAACCCACGATTAAAAATATGTAAAAATAAGAGTGAAAATTGGGGAAAAAACCCTGAGCACTTTAATGTGCTTAAAAAATTAACACCTGACTCGGAGAAAGTAGCAACACATCACATAAACATCTCCCACACATACATTTCTCCAATATAAAATCAAACTGTTCGTTTGACAAAAACATACTGTATTTTTAAAAAAAAATGCCTTTAAGATTATAAACAATATTCAGGACCATAAAACTATCAAGTTTACAGATACCAGAGATGAAATTTGAAATAAGTTGAGAATCTTCCTTAATAAGAGATAATTCCATAATATTTCATTGAACTGTAGAATTAGAGGTAAGTAATTCCCTAGCATTAGTCCAGTCTACACAATGGCCTGTATCCCTCACATGAATGAACAAAGCACTGGCATCTTGTCAATTAGATATTGCAAATTTATGTTGTTTAACTCTGGTCTCAGGTTTGTCCTAAATAAAACGTATCACAGCTTTTACAAGGGATGGCGTATACGGACCATTGTGTAGACTGGACTAATGCCAGAGAATTACATCCTTATTTAATACAACTTACTCTATGTTCACACACACACACACACACACACACACACACACACACACACACGTGACGAGTGGGGTTCCACAGGGGTCAGTAATGGGACCGGTACTGTTTTTGGTATATGTGAATGACATAACGGAAGGGATAGACTCAGAAGTGTCCCTGCTTGCATATAATGTGAAGTTAATGAGAAGAATTAAATCAGTCGAGGATCAGGCAGGACTACAAAGAGACCTGGAAAGGCTACAAGCCTGGTCTAGTAACTGGCTCCTTGAATTTAACCCTGCCAAATATAAAGTCATGAAGATCGGGGAAGGGCAAAGAAGACCGCAGACAGAGTATAGTCTAGGTGGTCAAAGACTGCAAACCTCACTCAAGAAAACAGATCTTGGGGTGAGTATAATACCGAGCACATCTCCTGAGGCACACATCAATCAGATAACTGCTGCAGCATACGGGCGGCTGGCAAACCTTAGAATAGCGTTTCAATACCTCACTAAGGAATCGTTCAAGACTCTGTACACCATATACGTCAGGCCCATACTGGAGTATGCAGCACCAGTTTGGAACCCACACCTGGTCAAGCACGTCAGGAAATTAGAGAAAGTGCAAAGGTTTGCAACAAGACTAATCCCAGAGCTAAGGGGATTGTCCTACGAAAAAAGGTTAAGGGAAATCGGCCTGACGACACTAGAGGACAGAAGGGATAGGGGAGACATGATAACGACATATAAAATACTGCGAGGAATAGATAAGGTGGACAGAGACAAGATGTTCCAGAGAGGGAACACAGAAACAAGGGGTCATAGTTAGAAGTTGAAGACTCCTATGAGTCAAAGGGATGTTAGGAAGTATTTCTTCAGTCATAGAGTTGTCAGGAAGTGGAATAGCCTAGAAAGTGATGTAGTGGATGCAGGAACCATACATAGTTTTAAGACGAGGTTTGATAAAGCTCATGGAGCTGGGAGAGAGAGGACCTAGTAGCAATCAGTGAAGGGGTGGGGCCAGGAGCTATGACTCGACCACTGAAACCACAAATAGGTGAGTACAAATAGGTGAGTACACACACACACACACACACAAGAAGTCACAATTGGAAGTTGAAGACTCCTATGAGTCAAAGGGATGTTAGGAAGTATTTCTTCAGTCATAGAGTTGTCAGGAAGTGGAATAGCCTAGAAAGTGACGTAGTGGAGGCAGGAACCATACATAGTTTTAAGACGAGGTTTGATAAAGCTCATGGAGCAGAGAGAGAGAAGACCTAGTAGCAATCAGTGAAGAGGCGGGGCCAGGAGCTATGACTCGACCTCTGCAACCACAAATAGGTGAGTACAAATAGGTGAGTACACACACACACACCTATAGTCTAGGTGGCCAAAGACTGCAAACCTCACTCAAAGAAAAAGATCTTGGGGTGAGTATAATACCGAGCACATCTCCTGAGGCACACATTAATCAGATAACTGCTGCAGCATACGGGCGGCTGGCAAACCTAAGAATAGCGTTCCAATACCTCACTAAGGAATCATTCAAGACTCTGTACACCATATACGTCAGGCCCATACTGGAGTATGCAGCACCAGTTTGGAACCCACACCTGGTCAAGCACGTCAAGAAATTAGATAAAGTGCAAAGGTTTGCAACAAGACTAGTCCCAGAGCTAAAGGGATTGTTCTACGAAGAAAAGTTAAGGGAAATCGGCCTGACGACACTAGAGGACAGGAGGGTTAGGGGAGACATGATAACGACATATAAAATACTGCGAGGAATAGATAAGTTGAAGACTCCTATGAGTCAAAGGGATGTTAGGAAGTATTTATTCAGTCATAGAGTTGTCAGGAAGTGGAATAGCCTAGAAAGTGACGTAGTGGAGGCAGGAACCATACATAATTTTAAGACGAGGTTTGATAATGCTCATGAAGTAGGGAGAGAGAGGACCTAGTAGCAATCAGTGAAGAGGCGGGGCCAGGAGCTATGACTCGACCCATGCAACCACAAATAGGTGAGTACAAATAGGTGAGTACACACACGCATACACACACACACACATACACGCATGCATATGCAACAACCCTAGTGTGTAATCAACATATGCCTAGGACTAAATGGTAACTAACACACACATACACACGCACACACACACACAGACACAGACACACACACACGTACACACCATCAAGTGCTGGACACAATACACACAAATGAGTAGGAAGTGAAGAGGCTACTAAGCGAGCTAGATACCTCAAAGGCGATGGGGCCAGATAACATCTCTCCATGGGTCCTGAGAGAGGGAGCGGAGGAGCTATGTGTACCCCTAACAATGATCTTCAACACATCTATCGAAACAGGGCAACTAACCTGAGGTATGGAAGACAGCAAATGTAGTTCCAATTTTTAAAAAAAGAGACAGGAACGTAGCACTAAACTACAGACCAGTGTCACTGACATGTATAGCATGCAAGGCCATGGAGAAGATAGTCAGGAGAAGAGTGGTGGAGCATCTAGAAACGACGGCCAACACGGTTTTAGGGACGGGAAATCCTGTGTCACAAACCTACTGGAGTTCTACGACAGGGTGACAGCAATAAGACAAGAGAGAGAGAGGGGTGGGTAGATTGCATATTCTTGGACTGTAAGAAGGCGTTTGACACAGTTCCACACAAGAGATTAGTGCAAAAGTTGGAGGACCAGGCAGGGGTAACAGGAAAGGCACTACAATGGATCAGGGAATACCTGTCAGGAAGACAGCAGCGAGTCATGGTACGTGGTGAAGTGTCAGAGTGGGCGCCGGTGACGAGCGGGATTCCACAGGGGTCAGTCCTGGGACCAGTGCTGTTTCTGGTATTTGTGAACGACATGACGGAAGGAATAGACTCCGAAGTGTCCCTGTTTGCAGATGATGTGAAGTTGATGAGAAGAATTCAGTCGGACGAGGACCAGGCAGAACTACAAAGGAATCTGGACAGGCTGCAAGCCTGGTCCAGCAATTGGCTCCTGGAGTTCACCCTCACCAAGTGCAAAGTCATGAAGATTGGGGAAGGGCAAAGAAGACCGCAGACGGAGTACAGCCTAGGGGGCCAGAGACTGCAAACCTCAATCAAGGAAAAAGACCTTGGGGTGAGTATAACACCAGGTACATCTCCTGAGGCGCACATCAACCAAATAACTGCTGCAGCATATGGGCGCCTAGCAAACCTAAGAACAGCATTCCGACATCTTAATAAAGAATCGTTTAGGACCCTGTACACTGTGTACGTTAGGCCCATACTGGAGTATGCAGCACCAGTTTGGAACCCACACCTAGCCAAGCATGTGAAGAAGCTCGAGAAAGTGCAAAGGTTTGCAACAAGACTAGTCCCGGAGCTAAGGGGTATGTCCTACGAGGAGAGGTTAAGGGAAATCGACCTGACGACACTGGAGGACAGGAGAGATAGGGGGGACATGATAACAACATATAAGATACTGAGAGGAATTGACAAAGTGGACAGAGACAGAATGTTCCAGAGATGGGACACAACAACAAGGGGACACAGTTGGAAGTTGAAGACTCAGATGAATCACAGAGATATTAGGAAGTATTCCTTCAGTCACAGAGTGGTCGGGAAGTGGAATAGTTTAGGAAGCGATGTAGTGGAGGCAGGCTCTATACATAGCTTTAAGCAGAGGTATTATAAAGCTCATGGCGCAGGGAGAGTGACCCAGTAGCGGCCAGTGAAGAGGCGGGGCCTGGAGCTGTGACTCGACCCCTGCAACCACAACTAGGTGAGTACAACTAGGTGAGTACACACACACTTCACACTACTTCAGTTGAAGGTTTGGTACACGAACGCGGATGGAATAACGAATAAATATGTGGAGTCGAATGAAAGAACCAATGAGAAGTCCCCGGACATCATAGCAATCACAGAAACGAAACTCACTGAGACAATAACAGACGCAATCTTCCCACCGGGATATCAGATCCTGAGGAAAGATAGAAAGACCAGAGAGGGACGAGGGGTTGCACTGCTCGTAAGAAACCGATGGAGATTTGAGGAAATGGAAGGCAAGGACGAGATTAGTAAAAGGGACTGTATAGTAGGTACAATTCAGTCTGGGGGACATAAGGTAGTCATTGCAGTGATGTATAACCAACCACTGAACTGTAGGAGGCCAAAAGATGAATATGAAGAAAGCAACATAGCAATGGTGGACACACTGGCTGAGTCGGCAAGAAGCGTTTAGTCGAGCAGAGCAAAGTTACTGGTTATGGGCGATTTCGACCACAGGAAGATCGATTGGGAAAACCTGGAGCCACATGGTGGTCCCGAAACATGGAGAGCCAAGATGATGGATGTGGTACTGGAAAACCTCATGCACCAACATGTCAGGCACACTACCAGAGAGAGAGGGGAGGATGATCCAGCGAGACTGGACCTCGTGTTTACCCTGAGCAGTTCAGACATTGAGGACATCACAAATGAGAGGCCCCTTGGAGCCAGTGACCACGTGGTTCTCAGCTTTGAGTACATAGTAGAGTTACAAGTTAAGAGGGCAACAAGAGTTGAATGGGAAAAGCCGAACTATAAAAGGGGGGACTACACAGGTATGAGGAACTTCTGCAGGAGGTTCAGTGGGACAGACAAATGGTAGGAAAGTCAGTAAACGAAATGATGGAATACGTAACAATAAAATGCAAGGAGGCAGAGGAAAGATTTGTTCCCAAGGGCAACAGAAATAATGGGAAGACCAGAACGAGCCTCTGGTTTACCCGAAGGTGTCGGGAGGCAAAGACTAAGTGCACTAGAGAATGTAAAAAGTACAGAAGGCAAAGGACCCAAGAAAATAAGGAGATTAGTCGAAGAGCCAAAAACGAGTATGCACAGATAAGGAGGAAGGCCCAGAGACAGTACGAAAACGACATAGCATCAAAAGTCAAGTCTGACCCGAAACTGATGCATAGCCACATTAGGAGGAAGACAGCAGACAAAGACCAAGTGATCAGGCTGAGCAAAGAGGGTGGGCAACTCACAAGAAATGATCAAGAGGTATGTGAGGAGCTCAACACGAGATCTAAGGAGGTATTTACAGTGGAGACAGGAAGGACTCTGGGAAGACAGAACAGAGCGGGACAACAAAAAGAAATATACCAAAAAGTGTTGGATGACATACACACAACTGAGGAGGAGGTGAAGAAGCTGCTATGTGAACTTGATACCTGAAAGACGGAGGGACCAGACAACTCTCCGTGGATCCTTAGAGAGGTTGCAGAGATGTTGTGTGTGCCACTAACAAAAATCTTCAACACATCCATTGAAACTGGGCAACTACCTGAGGTGTGGAAGATAGCAAATTTAGTCCCAATTTTTAAGAAAGGAGACAGACAGGAGGCACCTGTGTCACTGACGTGTATAGTATGCAACGTCATGGAGAAGATCATTAGGAAGAGAGTGGTGTAGCACCCTGAAACCAGCACGGTTTCAGGGAAGGAAAATCCTGTGTTACAAACCTACTGGAATTTTATGACAAGGTAAAGGAAGTAAGACACGAGAGAGAGGGGTGGATAGACTGCATTTTCTTGGACTGCAAGATATCTGTCAGGGAGGCAACAACGAGTCATGGTACATGACGAGGTGTCAGAGTGGGCGCGTGTGACGAGCGGGATTCCACAGGGATCAGTCCTAGGACCTGTGCTGTTTTTTGTATATGTGAATGACATAACGGAAGGGATAGACTCTCAAGTGTCCCTGTTTGCAGATGATGTGAAGTTAATGAGGAGAATTAAATCAGTCGAGGATCAGGCAGGACTACAAAGAGACCTGGACTGGCTACAAGACTGGTCCAGTAACTGGCTCCTTGAATTTAACCCTGCCAAATGCAAAGTCATGAAGATCGGGGAAGGGCAAAGAAGACCGCAGACAGAGTATAGTCTAGGTGGCCAAAGACTGCAAACCTCACTCAAGAAAAAAGCTCTTGGTGTGAGTATAATACCGAGCACATCTCCTGAGGCACACATCAATCAGATAACTGCTGCAGCATACGGGCGTCTGGCAACCTAAGAATAGCGTTCCGATACCTCACTAAGGAATCGTTCAAGACTCTGTACACAATATACGTCAGGCCCATATTGGAGTATGCAGCACCAGTTTGGAATCCACACCTTGTCAAGCACGTCAAGAAATTAGAGAAAGTGCAAAGGTTTGCAACAAGACTAGTCCCAGAGCTAAGGGGATTGTCCTTCAAAGAAAGGTTAAGAGAAATCAGCCTGACGACACTGGAGGACAGGAGAGGAATTGACAGGTGGACAAAGACAGGATGTTCCAGAGATGGGACACAGAAACAAGGGATCACAATTGGAAGTTGAAGACTCAGATGAGTCAAAGGAACGTTAGGAAGTATTTCTTCAGTCACAGAGTGTTCAGGAAGTGGAATAACCTAGAAAGTGACGTAGTGGAGGCAGGAACTTTACATAGTTTTAAGACTAGGTTTGATAAAGCTCATGGAGCAGGGAGAGTGAGGACCTAGTAGCAATCAGTGAAGTGGCGGGCCTAGGAGCTATGAATCGACCCCTGCAACCACAAATAGGTGAGTACACACACACACAAACTTGAGCACCTGGATAATATAGGATTTATAAGCAACAAAATGTTTGGTTTCTGAGATTGTAAATTTGGTCAGACAAATTACCTTGAGTTCTATGAAGTGGTAACGAAAAGTAGGAAAAAGAGACAGGTAGGTGGTCTGTATATTTATGGACGTTTCGAAGGCACTGGATAGAGTACTCCAGAAGTGACTAGGCCTGAAGCTAGAGGAGCAGCCTGGAATAACGGAATGTTCTGCAATTAATGAAGGAATACATACGTCATAAACAACGAGTTATTTTCCCGGAGTTGTCGGAATTCTGAATGGGAGAGTGGGACAAGTGGGGCGCCACATTGGTCAGTTCCTGTTCAGTGATGAGAAGTTAATAAGGAAAATAGAAGTAGGAGTAGATGAAGAAAAACTACAAATGGATCTGGACAAGCTGCAGCATTGGTGTGACAAGTGCATAATTAAATTTAACCACAGAAAATTTAAATTATAAAAATTGGAGACGGGTAAATACCCCTGGAAACAGTGTACAGGCACGGGGCATAAAGGCAGCAAGCTACCCTGACAAAGAACGACCCTGGGGGTGAGCGTAGCTCTGAGCATTTTGCCTGAGGCACACCACTGAATAATCACTGTAGCAAGTGCGAAACTGGAGAATTTAAGGGTAGCTTTCAGGGACTGCTTTTGACTGCGTAACTTAAATAAAAGTCCTGACTGGGTAAACAACCTACTATGTCTAGGGGCATTTATATTATTTAGAATAGAAAAAGAAACCACTTCAGGGTCTGCTTGTACCTTCACATTAAATGTGGAACGTTAATTATTCAATAATTTATTATAAAGGACACAAAAACTCACCTATACAAAAATATAATATATAATTAAAGTAAAGTAACATATACAACCTACAATCTACTCTACTACATACCACATCACCTTTACTCACTCACATTAGCTCACTAGCACACTGCCACTAGTAACACAAAATATATAAACATTTATGAACAGGGAGGCTCCATGACCCCCCACTTCTGCAGGCTGTACATGTACTCTCCCAAAATTTAAACTGGCCTCTGCACACTAGCGCCTTACAGGTAAACTAAAAAAACTATCCATCAAAACAAACTGTGACATCTTTGGACATCTTGCTGCGGGTACTGTCACACGCACCAACGTACTGTCACACACACCAACGTACTGTCACACGCACCAACGTACTGTCACACGCACCAACGTACTGTCACACGCACCAACGTACTGTCACACACACCAACGTACTGTCACACGCACCAACGTACTGTCACACGCACCAACGTACTGTCACACGCACCAACGTACTGTCACACGCACCAACGTACTGTCACACACACCAACGTACTGTCACACGCACCAACGTACTGTCACACGCACCAACGTACTGCACACGCACCAACGTACTGCCACCCCCGCACCACCAACGTACTGCCACACGCACCAACGTACTGCCACACGCACCAACGTACTGCCACACCACCAACGTACTGCACACACACCAACGTACTGCCACACGCACCAACGTACTGCCACACCACCAACGTACTGCCACACACACCAACGTACTGCCACACGCACCAACGTACTGCCACACACACCAACGTACTGCCACACACACCAACGTACTGCCACAGCACCAACGTACTGCCACACGCACCAACGTACTGCCACACCACCAACGTACTGCCACACACACCAACGTACTGCCACACGCACCAACGTACTGCCACACGCACCAACGTACTGCCACACACACCAACGTACTGCCACACACACCAACGTACTGCCACACACACCAACGTACTGCCACACACACCAACGTACTGCCACACGCACCAACGTACTGCCACACGCACCAACGTACTGCCACACACCAACGTACTGCCACACCACCAACGTACTGCCACACGCACCAACGTACTGCCACACGCACCAACGTACTGCCACACGCACCAACGTACTGCCACACGCACCAACGTACTGCCACACACACCAACGTACTGCCACACACACCAACGTACTGCCACACACACACCAACGTACTGCCACACACACCAACGTACTGCCACACACACCAACGTACTGCCACACACACCAACGTACTGCCACACACACCAACGTACTGCCACACACCAACGTACTGCCACACACACCAACGTACTGCCACACACACCAACGTACTGCCACACACACCAACGTACTGCCACACACACCAACGTACTGCCACACACAACGTACTCCACACACCAACGTACTGCCACACACACCAACGTACTGCCACACACACACCAACAGTACTGCCACACACACACTCAACGTACTGCCACACACACCAACGTACTGCCACACACACCAACGTACTGCCACACACACCAACGTACTGCCACACACACTCAACGTACTGCCACACACACCAACGTACTGCCACACGCACCAACGTACTGCCACACGCACCAACGTACTGCCACACACACCAACGTACTGCCACACACACTCAACGTACTGCCACACACACCAACGTACTGCCACACACACACAACGTACTGCCACACACACCAACGTACTGCCACACACACATCAACGTACTGCCACACACACCAACGTACTGCCACACACACACCAACGTACTGCCACACACACCAACGTACTGCCACACACACATCAACGTACTGCCACACACACCAACGTACTGCCACACACACACCAACGTACTGCCACACACACACCAACGTACTGCCACACACACCAACGTACTGCCACACACACCAACGTACTGCCACACACACACCAACGTACTGCCACACACACCAACGTACTGCCACACACACACCAACGTACTGCCACACACACCAACGTACTGCCACACACACCTCTGTCCTATCCTGGCCACTCGGACTGACCAGGAATAATACTCGTCTAGTTTCAGTACCAATCCCGGAAAATGGCATTATATATGGAGCGTTATTTTTATAAAGTATTCTCTACAATATACTGCGTAATACCCCCTCCCCAAGACCAGCGGTCTTGGGGCAATTTACTTGTACATAGAAAAAACACAATAAACATTTATTAACTTGAAGTTTATCTCTACAATGAGCACCATTACAACTCCGTGTTGACCAGACACCTACGTTGATGCATTTCCTATACATAACATAAAATTAATGAGCTTATTGGGATACCTCTGTACATATTAATTACATAAAAGGTATACCCAATAATTACATACAAGTAAACGTATTATAAACTGAGAAAATCTCTCTTTAAACAGCATAAGTGTCCATTACCACACAATAGGCACTTTATATAAAGTCTCATTATTAAAGAAATAATTACTATAAATTGAGAAGCTCTGTAAGCAGCATTAGCGTCCATTATCTCTTATCTCTGCTTTCACAAACGAAATAAGCACTTTATAAATATATAGAAACAAAATCTAGAAATAGTGTAAATACAATAGAAAATGCAATATCAACTCTGTGTCTCACAGCAATATACAATAAGCAAAACTGGCTATGCAAAACACACCACTGGGAGAAATTGGAGAACACGGGACAGAAAATTACCAGACTTCAAAACTGGGTAGTTAGTCACATATACAATTTTCTCGGTGGAACTGTGGCCTTGAAACACACTGGAGTCATCACCACAGAACCATCAAAGGGTGGGCCTGCGAGGCCTTCACCTGCACCGTCATTCCAAGGAACCCTGGAGTCACCCCACTTGGAGAAATACAACAACCAAAACACACTGGATCACTATGCATGACAAAAATGGTGAGGCTTCACCGTCAACACTGTACCACTACCTTTGGTCCAACAGTCCATACACCAACATCACACAGGTGAGGCCTCACCGCCCACACCTTATGTTAGCATACCTTACCTAGGCATGTACTGACGTGACTACCACAAAAAACACACACACTCTTGGGAAATCTGATACCTCCCTCCACCAGCTCACCGAGCTTCAGTCCACTAGGTGGTCAGAAAGCCATCTACTCAACTACTACAACCACTGTAAAACGAGAGCAGATAAATGTCTACACTACATTATGTACAGTACACACGAGACAATGCATCAGCAACCACATTCTCTATCCCCTTCACATAACGAATCACCAAATTGAGAGGTTGGAGGAACAAAGCCCATCTAGCAAGTCTCTGATTGTGGTTCCTCATTAGGTGAAGGAAACGTAAAGGATTGTGGTCACTGTACACAGTTACAGGATGAATTGATCCTGACACATAAAATGAAAATTATTGCACAGTTAACACTAAAGCAAGAGCCTCCTTTTCTATGGTGGCATAGTTTTTCTGGTGTTTTTAAGTTTTGCAGAGAAGTAGCTGACTGACAATAATTGTGCTGCTACTTCTTGTAGTAATACAGAACCAACACCAGTATCACTGGAGTCTACTTGAAGAGAAAATGGCAGTGCAAAATTGGGACTAGTCAACACAGGAACACTAGTAAGCAGAGTTTTTACATGTTCAAATGCCCTCTAACACTTTATGTCCCTCACAAATTTTCGCTTGGGACAAATAAGATCTGTGAGTGTAGATATTACCTTTGACAAATTTGGACAGAACTTTCTATAAAATATTACTATGCTCATGAAACGCATAACCTCCTTACGGTTGTTTGGTACAGGGAAATTGTCTATAGCCTCCACCTTGGCATTCACTGGGGTCACTTTTCCCTGGACAATTACAAGTCCTAGAAAAGTTACCTGAGCTTGTCCAAAAACATGTTTCGCCAAATTAACTGTGAGCTGAGCATCAGTGAGCCTAGAAAAAAGTTCTCTCAGCTGTTCCACATGTTCTGCCCAACAATTACTAAAAACAGTAAGGTCATCAATATAACACCTCACTCCAGCTAGGCCACGTATGACTTCCTGCATCCTGCGTTGAAAACAGGAGGGTGCATTACGAAGCCCAAATGGAAGAACCTTGTTCTGAGAAAGCCCATCTGGCGTTACAAAAGCAGAGATGTCACTGGCACGTGGGGTTAAAGAAATCTAATAATAATCCTTCAACAGGTCTAATTTACTTACATATTTAGCTCCCCCACTGCATCAATGACATCATCCATTCTAGAAAGAGGAAAACAGTCAGCCTTAGTTATTAAATTAACCTTACGGTAGTCAGATCACATCCTCATTGCGCCATCTGGTTTGGGAACCATTACGCAGGGTGATGCCCACTCACTCTCGCTCGGTACTATTAAATTATTGGCAAGTATAAATTTCACCTCCTTTTCCATACTTGCTTTCCTTTGTGGGTTCATTCTATAAGGGACCTGCCGAATTGGTTCAGCTTGCCCTACATCTATATCATGGGGCTTTAAATTGCTTATCTTAGAGGTAGCCCCAAACAAACCCTCAAAATTCAAGAGAAGCTGAACCATCTCTTCAATCCGTTCTTTACTATGGCCTAACATACATTGTGTAGGGTCCTTTAACAATGCCCTATTACTACGATATACATCTGTGGTTTCCTGCAAGTCAGTGTCTAACCCTGGATCACCTGCTATATTAACATTCGCCACACCAGATCTTTGATGGTACCTTTTTAGCCTGTTTATATGAACATCACGTTCAGACTTTTCTCGCCGAGGGGGTGTAAATTCTGTAATTTTGATCAGTGGCCTTTTTTTCACCACTTTGTAAGGCCCACTGTACCTTGCTTTTAAGGCATTACCAGACACCAGCTCCAATGCTAACACCTCCTCTCCGACTTCAAACGTACGGGGCACTGCCTTGGGGTCAAATAGTCTCTTCTTCTTGATCTGGCTGTTGAGCAGGTTCCCAGATGCCAGGCACTTCATATGAGCCTAACAATCTCTTAAAGTGAGAAAAGACTCCGAGGGGGAAACATCATGATCACCACTTAGCCAGTGTTCCTTCAAAACAGACAGTGGCCCCCGTACTTGGTGACCAAAGATAAGTTCAAAATGACTAAAGCATAATGATTCCTGAGTGCTGTTCCTCACGAAAAATAGAAGTAAAGGAATAAATACCCTCATCCCAGTCCTCCTGGTACTGGGTACAATAAGCACGTATCATGGTCTTGAGAGACTGGTGAAACCGCTCCACCCCCCCTCCCCTTGACTTTCCGGGTGATAGGCTATGGAGGTCATTATTTTAATGTTAAATAATTGACCTCTGATCTGTCTGAATGTTCTTAGTGATCCCAAATTGAGTAAAAAAGTTCACCAATGCTCTCAGAACCAGACATGTAGTAATTTTGCGTAGAGGAATGTCCTCGAGGAACCTGGTAGTAGAACAAATAAGAGTGAGTAAGTACTGGTCACCCGTCTTAGTTTTGGGTAGTGGACCCACACAATCCACAACAAGCCTGCTACAAGGTTCTCCAAATGCTGCGATTTGTTTACAGGGGGGAGGCTTAATTCCCTGATTAGGTTTTCCTACCCTTTGGCAAATAGGACATGATTCAATATACTTACTCACTGACTCCCATATCTGAGGCCAGTATAAATGTTTGGAGACCTTGCCCATGTTTTTTTATACATAAATGTCCTCCAATGGTCTTTCTCATTAAAACACCTTATGTGTTAAAAAAAAACCATTTAATTAGTTGGGAGGTTTCCCCCTCGCTAACTGACGATGATTGAGTAACCTTCAGGGTGTCGTCACACCCCTGGGCCCTGGTCAGCTGTTCTCGAGTAGGAGTCGCCACTCCTATGCCAGCTCCCAGACCCCCACTCAAACTGGGTCTCACCTGGGCTGGTTCACCACTACCCTGAGTCTCCTGCAGCCTAGACTCCAGGAGTAAATTTTCCAAACCAAAATCTTCTCCAGCATCAGCAGAATCAAGAAGAGGCACAGAATCTTTTTCCTTTGATATTTGCCTTTTTACAGCACACACTGGAAACAGCTCGGGCACAGCAGCACTAGCTTTTTCCTAACAAACTTGTGATTCTGGGTCCCTCCAAAGCAAAGCTTTCTCACTTTCGAGAAGGTCCATCACATTATTACCTAACAGAAGGTCAACTCCTTCAAAAAAGTATATCTGTATTACCTACTGTCAGGTAACCAGACTAGTAAGCAGACTCCACCCACAACCTATGCACTGGAGTCCTAATGGAAGATCCGGTTAGTCCTTTCAATACAATATCTAATTCAGTGTAAGTATCTTCTGACACTGGTAATACATCCTTGTGCAAGGGGAACACTGTGTTACATCCGTCCATTAAAGACAATACCTTCTACCCTACCTTCATTTTGATGTAAAGCCACTATGGACTTACCTGAAAGACCTTCATTCGAGGGTCTAAAACAGCTGGCTTAACTGGTCTTCTCTGAGGTAACACTTCAATACTGGCTACCGTGTGTGTAACTGGAGTACTTACTTGAGAAGCCTGTGCAGCAGCCTGGTCACTAAAAAGCCTGTGCAGCAGCCTGGTCACTAAGAAACCTGTGCAGCAGCCTGGTCACTAAAAAGCCTGTGCAGCAGCCTGGTCACTAAGAAACCTGTGCAGCAGCCTGGTCACTAAGAAGCGTGTGCAGCAGCCTGGTCACTAAGAAGCCTGTGCAGCAGCCTGGTCACTAAAAAGCCTGTGCAGCAGCCTGGTCACTAAGAAGCGTGTGCAGCAGCCTGGTCACTAAGAAGCCTGTGCAGCAGCCTGGTCACTAAAAAGCCTGTGCATCAGCCTGGTCACTAAGAAGCATGTGCACCAGCCTGGTCACTAAGAAGCCTGTGCAGCAGCCTGGTCACTAAGAAGCGTGTGCAGCAGCCTGGTCACTAAGAAGCTTGTGCAGCAGCCTGGTCACTAAGAAGCCTGTGCAGCAGCCTGGTCACTAAAAAGCCTGTGCAGCAGCCTGGTCACTAAGAAGCATGTGCACCAGCCTGGTCACTAAGAAGCCTGTGCAGCAGCCTGGTCACTAAGAAGCGTGTGCACCAGCCTGGTCACTAAGAAGCGTGTGCAGCAGCCTGGTCACTAAGAAGCCTGTGCACCAGCCTGGTCACTAAGAAGCCTGTGCAGCAGCCTGGTCACTATGCATCTTTCTGCAAATCTGTTGCCTGTGGCCTTTTTTTACAGTAAGTACAAAAATTTGATTTAAAAGTCTCATGCCCATTTAGAGTAGGCTGGGTTCTCTCTCCGTGGGGAACTGGGTTTTTCCTACCTGTTCCCACTTTACTTGAACCCAAATCAGACTTACCACTTCCTTGAGCAGGTAACTGAGAAGTAGACTTAAATCCTTGGGAACCAGGATTCTGGTGGTTAGTAGGCTGACTCTTTGCATTATGAGGCAGATAAAAATTTGGCTTAAACCTGCGAAATTTCTTACTCCTCCTAGTTGGTGGAGAAAAATAATTATTAACATGGTCTGTTTGATAACTACTTCCAACTTTTTCATAAGAACACAAGAAAGAAGGAACACTGCAGCAGGCCTACTGGCCCATGCGAGGCAGGTCCAATTCTCCCACAGACTTAAGCCAATGCCTTGACCTGGTCAGGTCAGTCACATTCACTTAAGGGAGGAGCACGGCATCTGACCTAGTAGCACAAGCTATTCTGGTCCAACACCCACTCATGTATTTATCCAACCAATTTTTAAAACTACACAACGTTTTAGCTTCTATGACGGTACTCGGGAGTTTGTTCCACTCATCCACAACTTTATTACCAAACCAGTGCTTTCCTATATCCTTCCTGAATCTGAATTTTTCCAATTTAAAACCATTGCTGCGAGTCCTGTCAATACTAGATATTTTTAGCACGCTATTTATATCCCCTTTATTAATACCTGTTTTCCATTTATACACCTCAATCATATCTTCCCTAATTCTACGCCTTTCTATAGAGTGCAGATTCAGGGCCCTCAGTCTATCCTTACAGGGAATATTTCTGATTCATGGGATCAACTTTGTCATCCTCCTTTGTACGTTTTCCAGTGCATTTATATCCATTCTGTAATACGGTGACCAGAACTGTGCAGCATAATCTATATGAGGCCTAACCAAAGATTTATTGAGTTGAAGAATAACCTGAGGATTTCTATTATTTATGCTTCTTAATATAAAGCCAATGATTCTGTTAGCTCTATTACGAACACTTATGCACTGTTGTCTTGGTTTCAGATTACTGCTAACAAGAACTCCTATATCCTTTTCGCAATTCGTAATATTAAGATCTACATTATTTAGTTTATATGTGGCATGGTTATTTTCCTGTCAAACATTTAGAACTTTACATTTGTCTATATTAAACTGCATCTGCCACTTCTCCGACCACTGCATCAGTCTATTCAAATCATCCTGGAGTGCTCTAATGTCCTCATTAGAATGAATTGGACGGCCAATGTTCGTTTCATCAGCAAATTTGCTTATGTAGCTATTTATTCCCTCATCTATGTCGTTTATGTAAATTGAGAACAACAATGGGTCGAACACTGACCCCTGTGGAACACCGCTTGAGACGTGCCCCCATTCTGATTACTCCCCATTTATGCAAACTCTCTGCTGCCTATTTGTCAACCATGCTTCTACCCAGGAAAAAAATTCTCCTCCTATTCCGTGTGCCTTAAGTTTTCTCAACAGACTCTGATGGGGAACTCTATCGAAAGCCTTACTGAAGTTCATAAACACAATATCATATTCAATACCATGATCTACCTCCTCAAATACCTTAGTGAAAAAAGTTAGTAAATTCGTAAGACAGGAACGCCCCTTTGTAAAACCGTGCTGAGATTCATTAATCAATTTATGCTTTTCAAGATGGCTACGAATTGCTTCGGCAATTATTGATTACATGAATTTACCAACTATGTAGGTATGGCTTATTTGTCTATAGTTCGAAACTAAGGACATGTCACCTGCCTTGTAAATAGGTATTACATTTGCCATTTTCCACTTGTCTGGCACTATGCTAGATTGTAGTGATATATTGAAAAGATTAGCCGAAGGTATGTTAAGTTCCTCTTTACATTCCTGTGAAACTCCTGCAAGCAGTTCATCAGGGCCTGGGGATTTGTTAGGTTTTAATTTCTCTATTTGTCTGAGGACCATGTCACTAGTTACCCTAATAGTGCATAGTTTATTATCGTCCTGTTCTACATAATTTATTATTTCTGGAATTTCTCTAGTATCTTCCTGAGTAAAATCTGAGAGGAAGTAGGCATTGAAAAGTTTGCACATATCCTTATCACTGTCAGTGATCTGACCTGAGTTACTCTTAAGTAGGCCTATCTTGTCTCTAATCTTATTTCTGTATAACTGAAAGAACCCTTTTGTGTTAGTCTTCGAATCCCTTGCGACTTTAGCCTTATAATCCCTTTTTGCTTTTTTTATTCCTTTTTTTATTTCACTCTTTAATTGAATATATTGATTTCTTAACTGCCCTTCGCCTCTTTTGATACGCCTATATATGCCTCTCTTTTGACCAATGAGATGTTTTAATCTATTTTTTATCCATTTGGGATCATTTTTGTTAGATCTAATTTCCCTACTCGGAACAAAAGTTGTCTGCGCAGCTAGAACTATGCTCTAAAATACGTCATATTGGCAACCAGCCCTACCTACCTGACCCATAGTAAGGTAATCCCAATTAAACCCACCAGGTAATTTCTGAGCCCAGTGAAGTCGGCCAAGCGAAAGTCTGGAACGGAGACTTGATTGTAGTTATCTGGGTAATTCCATGTTATATTGAAACTAAGTGATTTGTGATCGCTTTCCCCAAGCTCATCATTAACCTCAAGATTATTAACTAGTGATTCTTTGTTGGCAAGAACCAAGTCAATCAGGTTGTTTCCTCTAGTTGGTTCTGTCACAAACTGTTTTAAAAAGCAGTCCTGAACCGTATCAAGAAAGTCACTAGACTCAAGATTTCCTATCACATTGTTCCAATCAATTTGTCTAAAGTTAAAATCTCCCATTAACACAACATTTTCATATCTAGACGCCTTGTGAATTTCGTCCGATAGAAGTTTACTGCACTCCCTATCAAGATTTGGGGGCCTGTAAATCCCACCCATGATTAGTTTTTCAAGGCCCTCAAGAAGCTGTAACCAAACAGATTCAGTGTCTGTCGCTTCTAATTTTATATCTTGTCTAACACAACAGTTTAAATTGTATCTTACATACATCGCTACTCCACCACCCTTCTTGTTGACCCTATCAGTGTGGAATAATTTATAGACTTGTATTTGACATTCAGAAGGCAACTCTCTATCTTTCAGATTGAGCCAGGTCTCTGTTATAGCAATAATATCTATGTTTCCTGCATTTGCAATTAATCTTAGCTCATCTATCTTATTTCTTGCACTCATACTATTAGTATAGTAAACCTTAAGGGAGCTAGTCTCTTGCTGCCCCCCTTTGTTTGCTGACCTGATCCATTGTCTTTATTTATAACTTTATGATGAATGTATTTTATACATTTACTGTTTTCAGCCCTAGTGTTGCAATCTGACTGTTTCCACACCCACCCACTTATACCTCTATCTTCTATCAGTTTAAAATCCTAAACATGTCAGCAATGGCCCTCTCGATCGAATTGGCAAGTGCTACCACCGCTGCCCCAGAGAGATGTACCCCATCCCTTGCATACATATCATGTTTGCCATAAAAGTTGTCCCAGTTGTCAATAAATGGGATTGCAAGTATGCTGAAATAACAGGGAAAGCACTTCAGTGGTTCAAAGCATAAATACCATGAAGGAAACAATGAGTGACGGTCCCTGAAGAGGTGTCGGAATAGGTGCAAGTGACGAGTGGGGTTCCGCTAGAAAGTCACTAGACTCAAGATTTCCTATCACATTGTTCCAATCAATTTGTCTAAAGTTAAAATCTCCCATTAACACAACATTTTCATATCTAGACGCCTTGTGAATTTCGTCCGATAGAAGTTTACTGCACTCCCTATCAAGATTTGGGGGCCTGTAAATCCCACCCATGATTAGTTTTTCAAGGCCCTCAAGAAGCTGTAACCAAACAGATTCAGTGTCTGTCGCTTCTAATTTTATATCTTGTCTAACACAACAGTTTAAATTGTATCTTACATACATCGCTACTCCACCACCCTTCTTGTTGACCCTATCAGTGTGGAATAATTTATAGACTTGTATTTGACATTCAGAAGGCAACTCTCTATCTTTCAGATTGAGCCAGGTCTCTGTTATAGCAATAATATCTATGTTTCCTGCATTTGCAATTAATCTTAGCTCATCTATCTTATTTCTTGCACTCATACTATTAGTATAGTAAACCTTAAGGAGCTAGTCTCTGCTGCCCCCTTTGTTTGCTGACCTGATCCATTGTCTTTATTTATAACTTTATGATGAATGTATTTTATACATTTACTGTTTTCAGCCCTAGTGTTGCAATCTGACTGTTTCCACACCCACCCACTTATACCTCTATCTTCTATCAGTTTAAAATCCTAAACATGTCAGCAATGGCCCTCTCGATCGAATTGGCAAGTGCTACCACCGCTGCCCCAGAGAGATGTACCCATCCCTTGCATACATATCATGTTTGCCATAAAAGTTGTCCCAGTTGTCAATAAATGGGATTGCAAGTATGCTGAAATAACAGGGAAAGCACTTCAGTGGTTCAAAGCATAAATACCATGAAGGAAACAATGAGTGACGGTCCCTGAAGAGGTGTCGGAATAGGTGCAAGTGACGAGTGGGGTTCCGCTAGGATCAGTACTAGTACCGGTACTGTTTCTTATAAAGGTCAATGATTTGACGAATGGGATAAAGTTAGAGGTTTCCCTGTTTGGAGATGATGTGAAACTAATGAACACGAAAGGCCACAAATAGATCTGGACAGGCTGTAGGTGTGGTCTGACAAGTGGCTACCAGAATTTAACTCCACCTTGTTCAAGGTGA